>WEKX01012596.1:1136-17624 GCA_013390025.1 Pitta sordida
GGTCAGACCCCATCTTGAGTACTGCGTGCAGTTCTGGGCTCCTCAGTTTCAGAAGGATGTTGAACTGCTTGAGATCCCCTATGGGGATTGGCTACGGGAACTGGGGTTGTTCAGCCTGGAGAAGAGGAGGCTCAGAGGTGACCTCATTGCTGTTTACAGCTACCTGAGGGGAGGCTGAAACCAGGTGGGTGTAAATCTCTGCTCTCAGGCCGATGACACCAGAATGAGAGGACATGGCCTTAAGCTACGCCAGGGGAAGTTTAGACTGAATGTTAGGAAGAGGTTTTTCACAGAGAGAGTGATCTCTCATTGGAATAGTCTGCCGAGGGAAGTGGTGGAGTCGCCATCACTGGAGTTGTTTAAGAGAAGACTGGATGAGGAACTCAGTGACATGGTCTAGAAGGTGGGAGGCTTGGATTGATGGAGCATGGTGCCCATGGTTCCATGCTTGTTGGCCTGATCCGTGGGCAGAAGTTCGCTTCGGATTTGGACTAGATGATCCTGTGGGTCCCTTCCAAGTCAGAATAACTTGTGAACCTGTGAACCTGTAAGTGTCAGACCACTTATTTGTATTTTTATGTAATTGTCTTTTTACACCAATTCCAGGGGAAAAAAAACCCAAACAATGCCCCCCCCCCAACAAAAAAAACCCAACAAACCACCCAAACTTATAAAGTTAACAGTTCAGAGATCATTGTACTAGTTACCAACTTTGGGTATGTCAGTCAGCTGCTTGAGAGAGTCGTACTGGTCAAAAAGATGCCAGGAACCACATTAGCAATTTTCAAACACTGACCTGTTCATGGCTGGAATGCTGACGAATTTGCTGCTACAGAAATAATCTTTCAATCAGCATTCTGCTGGCACACATATGTCCAAAGGCTCCTGTACTGTGCAGGAAAGATTCTGTCACTTTCAATTAAATAAATTATTTTGATTCTTGAAAAATTGTAGTAACTTAATAGAGATTTTCAACAAGATTTATGAGTGGGTTTTCATGCAGACTTCAGACCTCTGACATTTTAGATGCTAAATTTACTGTTGACTTGTCCTCATATAGCCCCATTTATTTCTTCTTTGTATAGAACAAGACACATTATAAGGCAGAGATGTATTTTCTGAAGTTTGGCAGCTCTCATTTTCTACATGACTTATGATGATTTTGTACAACTAGACATGTAGTATTGAAAATATTGATTTTTGGATTTTCAACATTTTTTTCCCGTCTTAAGTAGTTTCATGACCAAAACAGCTCAGACTTGTTGCCTTCTATGACTGTTACAGAAAACTTTGTCAGGGTAGTGTATTTCATTTGACATTGTCAATGTCAGTATTCCTAGGAAGAAACTGCACATTTTAACTACTTCCTGTTGTCACTTGAAGGTCGTTAGAAAAAAAGTGAAACCTCCACAATATTACAAGAACTATTGTCCTTATTTAGACACCCATAAAACAGTGTTTCCATTTTAGAATTTTTTTCAAAGTGTATTCAAATTTATTCTGGATGAAATCTCTTTGTGATTTTCCGTTATAGTCTTTTGCTGGTTCTGTTTCTAATGAAATCAACCATGTGTGCTTTACACAATGTTATCTCAAAAGCTCATGTCACTTACTGTGTCATTATTTAACATTTTGGAACTTCTAAGCACTTTTTTGCAGTTGTCTTGATACTGGCACCTAACTCCCTGAAGCAGAATCTGAATACTTTCCAAAACCATCTCTGGGTCTCCACAAACCACCTCAATTTACAGAATAGATTTTGTGCCTTACAAAAATAGTTTGTTAGGGATTTACACATGTATTTACAAATGTCTACAAGTACACTAGATGTTAAACAAATTCATCTACTATATGACTGTAACAGTGGGGCCTTCCATACGTAAAGACATCTAAATTCAGATGCTTTGACATAGAACTGAATTCTGACCTTAATTAATAAAAACCCAAAATGTGTGACACTGAAAACTGCATTTCTGTGGCTGGAAGAGTATGTGCTGCCCACACATCCATTACAGAGGCTGAGTTAACAGTCTCCAATTGTTGTCATAGTATTTTCTCTGGGGTGTAAATTAGTAAATATTTGGTGTTCAGCTTAAGCTGAAAGAGGATAATACAGTCAGAAAATTGTAACGCTTTTACTATAGCTGCCTGTATGCAGTACAAGACCAAAAGGAGAGCACTATTTCTGTCTTGCACTTTGAGCCCAGCCCACACATCTGGTTGCTTAGAAAGCATAGGACACAAACAAATGAGAATACATTAAAATTATATCAACAACTCTAATCACAGTTTCTTGTGCTGTTCTAATTTCCTTCCTGTCTGTGCATGTAATCAGTATCTGACTTGCTGTACTTTTACCATGTGTCTCAGGCTTTCCAGAGCTTTGATCCCTCCAGCAATGGCCACAAACACCTGCCACTTTCACACTCTGGAGAGACAACACTTTGGATGCAGTAAGACAGGAGGGAAAGAGTGATTTTTTTAACCCCAAGCCAAACAGCTGTACTGCCACAGCACTGGCATTTAATAAGCACTTAATTTATTTTCCTTAATGAGAATAGTGCTTAGTATCCACATACAGCTCTTCAAAGAACTAAAGAAGTCTTAACTAATCAACCATAAGCATCCTGCAAAAGGGGTAACACCTCAACTCTTTCTTAAAATTCAAACACTATAACTGATCTGCCTAAACCAAAGAAGTACTAATTAGTATTATGTAGATGTAAGTGGAGATCTCTGTTGTGCTCTGATAATTAGATCACTGGCAACGGCAACAGCTGTATCTATACTCTGTTATACATATTCTCCAAGTTTTGAAAATGAGATTTTCTTTGAATAATATTTTAAGAAATATTTAAGCTAAAAGAGATAAAAGGTAAAATTATGAAATGTAACAAAATATGAAATTAGTAGCAAAAAACTAAAATACCCTCTTGCATTAAAATATATTCAAATGTTTTAACATTGAAGGCAAACTTTTAGGATTTTTAACAATACCTAATAATATATTTTGCCAATTATTCTTCCTGCTTCCTAAATTTCCTAATTTAGACTTTTGAGGAAGACAGGTGATAACTCAATGAAAAATGTGTGAAATTCTGTTCTACTTCTGCCCAAAGCTAAGATCTTGCTTAAAGAATCTTATATAGTGGCACACTGTAAACTTTTTTGAGAAATATTGGTACTTATTTATTTCAAGAATTGTCATGATAAGGCAGCTGTAGGAAAGAAAGAATTACAGATAAGGGATACTTTCCCTGCCTTCCACTCCTCCCAGCTATTCACTGTGCTGGTAAGCGTTTAGTGATTAACCACCATTTCTCAAAGGATATTTTGACAGGTTTCTAAACCTTCTATCGTTCTAATATATTTTGGAGGGAAAGATGGAGTGGCCTATTTTCGTTGGTATTCACCTGCCTCTTCAGACAAACCTACCTCCTCTGCCAAGTGCTACAGGAGGTGAAACAATGCATGTCACTTGAAATTGTCTTATGAAGAAGTCAGTATTAAGGTTTAAAATTTATATGTCCTTCATGATACCTGCTTTACACAGAAATATGGAGTCTGTGATTTTAGGAATGCCAAAACATTAGATTTTCTGATAATTTTCATCAGATAATGCCTGCAATGGCTGAGGTACTATTTGAAAAACAAATGTCTTAGGACATATGGCATTAAGTGACTTTTGGCAAACCTATAGAGCAAGGCATATGGCATATGATAACCTTGAAGGAAGAAGTATCTCCTTGTATCTTGTAAAATGATATGACAAACTATTGTCTGAACCTATTTCTTGATAGAAACTTGAAATTTGACATTTGTTACATAGCATTTATGTTTATTTTACTGCCCTTGATTGCTAATTATGTTTAACAGGCAAAGTGAGAAACTGTTCTTTTTTGTGTGAGCCTAATATATGGTCATTAATATGAATAGATACCTTGTCGGCTATTGTTTTGGCTTATATATTTATCAGATGAGGGAACTAGAGCATCTCATACACCTTACGGTAAATTTCACAGAGATGCTACAAATAACAAGGCACACTTAAATTGTCCAGGGGGGATGCCTTAAAAAAATTTTAACTTGAAACATTTGGTTTTAAGTAAATGCAGTGCTGTCAGTATCAAAACAATTAATAGATTAATTTAAGAAAGAAAACGTTATCTTTTGTCCTAGACTTTTGTTTAAATATTACACTATCAAATATGACATAATTTTTTGGCACTATTTTTTCTGTTTACTCTGCCAACTTTATATAAGATATAAGTAATTTCTATTCATAGATTTCTGAACTGAAATACAGTTATACCTTGGTAATTCACACTGTCATGTTCACGACCTCACCAAATCAGAGATTTTTTTCCACAAATCTGCCTCAGTGATTCATGTATCTTCCTGGCTGACACATGTGCACTGTCTCTGCTTTGCTGAAGGGTGGCACCGGCGCTCCTTGTGGGGCGGGACTAGCATGGCCCTTGGGCGGGCGGGCAGCGCCTCTCGCTTGCTGGGGACAGCCAAGAAGTTAAGAGTGTTATGGAGGTTACATGGCATTTATAAGTTCCACGGGACCTTTAGACATGCCACGATCCTTTCCCTGATCCTGTGTGTCTCCGTGGCTATTCCCTATCAAGAAAGGCTTATACGTACTCTAACGCATGGCGCCACACCATGCCTCAGGGCACATGTGGCCCTGAACAGGGATCCTTCAGTGCTGGCTGTCCCCAGTCTGTCCAGAGCTGCAGGCAAGCACTGAGACCCAGCGTGGTTCCCTCACGAGTGTTGCAAAGGTTATGTGGTATTAAATAAGTCCCTCCACACCTTTAGACGCCATGGTCCCTGCTCCAGGAAAGGCATATGCTCATAGTACGTAGTCTAACACACACTGCCGCGACACGCCTCAGGGCACACAGGGCCCCTCGCAGGGATGCTTCAGTGCTGGCTGCTATAGCTGCCCCGGGCAGGCACTGAGATCCAGTGTGGCTCCGCAGAAGTCACGTCCTCCCCTGTCACTCTAAGGCTAGCCAGGGGACTGACTCCCACCGAATGCTGGCTGAGCACACACGGGGGCCTGCTCTGTCTTCCCCAGTGTCTGTCCCAGCAGTACAGCCCTACAGCCCCCGCTACCACTGCTGGCAGCATGGCCACCACGGGCACTCCAGAGATGCTCACAGCAGTTTGATAACATTAAACTGTTGAGAAAGTCTGTATAAAAACCTTCCATAGCCGCCCACAGAAAGGCTCATACAAGGAGACACATCTGTCTGTGCCTGGCCAGGGTCCCCCGGCTGCCTGGGACCTCACACTCATGACCACTGCCCAGTCGTGGGTGCCTGNCCAGTCTGTTCAGAGCTGCAGGCAAGCACTGAGACCCAGCGTGGTTCCCTCACGAGTGTTGCAAAGGTTATGTGGTATTAAATAAGTCCCTCCACACCTTTAGACGCCATGGTCCCTGCTCCAGGAAAGGCATATGCTCATAGTACGTAGTCTAACACACACTGCCGCGACACGCCTCAGGGCACACAGGGCCCCTCGCAGGGATGCTTCAGTGCTGGCTGCTATAGCTGCCCCGGGCAGGCACTGAGATCCAGTGTGGCTTCGCAGAAGTCACGTCCTCCCCTGTCACTCTAAGGCTAGCCAGGGGACTGACTCCCACCGAATGCTGGCTGAGCACACACGGGGGCCTGCTCTGTCTTCCCCAGTGTCTGTCCCAGCAGTACAGCCCTACAGCCCCCGCTACCACTGCTGGCAGCATGGCCACCACGGGCACTCCAGAGATGCTCACAGCAGTTTGATAACATTAAACTGTTGAGAAAGTCTGTATAAAAACCTTCCATAGCCGCCCACAGAAAGGCTCATACAAGGAGACACATCTGTCTATGCCTGGCCAGGGTCCCCCGGCTGCCTGGGACCTCACACTCATGACCACTGCCCAGTCGTGGGTGCCTGTCACCTCACAGGGACCTGGGTCATGTCACCAGTCCCGGCCGGCCACCCCTAGCCAGGAGTGAGGAAGCCTTAAACTGTAACACATGGCACATTGTGGGTCCCGTTCAGCCGTTCTGGCTGCAGCAGCCAGCCTGGACTTGCCAGCACATACGTACATATGCATAGCCTTGGACAAGGCACTCCTGCCTGTGCTAGCTACTGCAGTTAAAGGGAAAGCACTCCTACTCCTAGCCGTAAGGGGCCTCAGGATTTTGCAAGGTTGTAAAGTTACCATATTTATGGCAAATTATTGCCATATTGATGTCCGACCTGAATTCACTGATTTAATGTTCTGCGGGAGCCTCACAAGACCCAAATCCCGTAAATATGGAGGTATGACCGTAATCGTGTATGATGCAACATCATTAATCAGGATCACAATTGTAACAAAAGAGAACTATGAGTATGCAGACTGTTTTACTATGAAGATTTTATGCCACACGGTCTTGTTGCAAATGACATACTAAATTATTTCCCAAAGTTGTAAATAAATGTCTTTGCCTAAACATTTTTTTTTCTCAAATAGACAGATTTTCCAAGGAAAGAGCACTATTTTCATGTGCAGCTGTCCTGATTTGGACACTAATGGGGTTGTTTTCAAGGAAAAATGGATGAGAAACCATTAGATAAATATCAAATTTATTGAAATAAATATATATATAATTATATATATGTACTTGTAACGGGTTTTACCCTGGCTGGATATCAGGGGCCCGAATGGTCACTCAGTCCTGATAATAAGATGATATACAAAGGGTGGTTTGGAATAAGGCAGTTTAATATGAGCAAAAATACAGCAAAGCAAAAGCCCACGCAGAAGCAAAGCAAAAGAACAAATCCCTACTTCCCATCCGCAGAAGTGTCCACGTCCAGGGAAGCAGGACTCCTATGCGTGTTAGGAAGCAGCCATCAAGAACAGTGAATGCCCCCCGTACTTGCTCCCTTCCTCAGCTTTTATATCTGAACTGACGTCATATGGTATGGAATATCCCTTTGGTCAGTCTGGGTCAGCTGGCCTGCTCGTGTGCCCTCCCAGAATCTTGTCCTCAGTTAGGGGGAAGGGACAGTGTGCCCAGCTGTAGTCAAAACACAGCTGTTATCAACACCCTTCCAAAGCATGCATTGTGAGGACTGTTATGGGCTCAGACAGACCCAATACAGTACTATATATATTTATATATATATATTGGAATGTATGAAAAAGGTATGAATCAAACTGACACTGACAAACAACAGGAAAACACCCCAACCACCCACACAAACAGAATATCCCTCAGATAACTAAATGCTGGGGCAGCAGAATACAAAGCTGCCCCTCCAAACAACAGTCAGGGAGTGGCTTCTGTCCCTTCTTAGACACAAGGGGTTTTTCTTGGGGAAAGAAAAACAAAACTGGCAAGATGAACCCACAGAGAAGTTTGCAGAAAGCTGAATTCAGGTCCGAAAGTCCTCTCCTCCTCAGCAGCCAGGCAGGAAGACACAGGGAAACAGCAGCAGAGCAGGGAAAGCACGAGTTTTCCCATCATTCCGAAAGGCAAAAGCCCAGGAAACTGAGGCTTTTAGGGTATGGAGGTCCCACTCTTGTCAGTGGCTTACTTGTCCCCTTTTTAGGGGGCAATGAGTTCGCCTACAACTCCCAGCATTCTCATGGGCAGTCCTCAGCAGGAAAACTCTTGGTTTTTGGCAGTGAAGATGTCAGAGTAAGACCATGCCACGTCATGGAGGGACCCTGTTGCGCCGCAACACCGTGGAATCATGCCTAATAATAAGATGTAAAAAGCTGTCGACACCATGTTATAAACCTTCCCCACCATGTAAACTCTGCAACATAAGGGAGCAAACTTTGGGTGGTCCCCAAGTGAGTGTAGGGGACTCACCGCGCAGGGCGTGCCGGTTCCGCCCCGCGGGGAATACCAGTCCTGCCACTCAGTGCAGCAGACGGACTGCATATGCACAGACGGGAAAGTGCCGTGAAGAATCAAGGGAAGACTATGGCGTCTTCATGGAAAAAAAACCCACAATAGGTGAACTGCAAAACAGCGACTGATCACTGCATTTTGGGAATTTCAGTTGCCTTCATAGTGAATTCATCTCTTATGATGAAGGCATCTTAAATTAGTCATTAGGTTGATTTTGACTGGAGTAGAGTTAATATCATAATGGTTGATATGGGGCTGTGTTTTGGGTCTGGACTGGAAACAGTGTTGATATAGCAGGGATATTTTAGTTATTACCAAGCAGCACTTGCACAGAGTCAAGGGCTTTTCTGCTCCTCACTCCACCCCACCAACAAGGAGGCTGGGGGTGCATGAGAAGTTGGGACACAGTCGGGACAGCTGAACCCAATTGATCAAAGGTGTATTTCATGCCAAATGGCAATAAAACTAGGGGAAATATTAATGGGGGAGTTGCTACTCAGGGACTGGCTTTGCATCAGTTGGCTCCTAGTGAAAAAATTTTTAATTTCCTCACTTGTCTTTCTTGGATTTTATTTCTCGCTCTTGTTTTTTTCCTTTTCATTACTTATTATTGTTGTGATATTTTGTTTCAATTACTATACTGTTCTTACTTTAACTGAACAATTTTCTTGCATTTACCCTTCTAATTCTCTTCCCCCATACCACTGAAGGGTGGGGAAATGGGTAAGAGGGTGTGTGGAGATTAGTTGCCAGCAGAGGTTAAACCATAACAGTCATATGATTTAACCATTCATTTAAACTTTTCTTTCAGTCAATGTATAAAAAGGAAAAAATCCAGGATTTTTTTATAAGATAGATGCACCAGTCAAACTTAAAAAAACCTGAAAATTTGGACTAGATGCTCAACATCTGAATGAGTACAACTATGTCAGGTGAATCTCTTATAACATCATCTATTCATCATCAAAGAATGATTTTCAACAGCTTCAAAAGCTAAGTCTGCCTTTGACCTTCAGGGCTAATAGAACAAATCTCATTCCATGTCCACAGAGCCAAGAGCCACGCAGTATCACAGTATCACAGTATTAGCAAGGTTGGAAGAGACCTTGGAGATCATCAAGTCCAACCTGTAACCCAACACCAACCCCTTGTCTAAACCATGGCGCTACCCACAGGACCATCCAGTCCAACTCCCCACATGTACCTTTAACAGGCTTTTGGTGTGGGACTATGCCATGTGGCTTGTAAGCTGATGAGAAAATGCTGAACACCCTCAGACTGTTTGGAAGCTAATGAGGGGCATGGGCCATCCTAATCTTTCTAGTCTGAAGAAGATGGAAGCAGCATTTCATTTCAAAGACCTTCTTAGTTGAATGTGCTATGCTTTTCTGTGGGCAAGCCTCTCTACATCACTAGGAACTGTGTCTTCAATTTTAATAGGAACAAAATCACACTGTAGGCATCTAAGTAACTATATTAGTGCACATATAGTCCAGGAGACAGTAACCTATTTCGGCTATTTAATGACAAATTCAAGCTGTAGAACATGTATAGGTATGATGAACATCTAATAAATGGATTTAATAGAGATTAAAATAAAACAATCATAAATTAAACTTTATTTTCTTAGATTAATATAATTTTCAATTATACATTAATGTAATTAAAAATAAACTATGCTCTTAAAACTTCAATTGTATCTTGTTACATTGATGATTTTATAATTACAAAGGAATATTATTCTAATGTGAAGGAAATTGTTTGCAGAATGGTGTTAAAATTGATTTTTGCAAGAGTAGCACAGCAAATACATTTTAATAAAGCAGATAGATTGAGATTGGACACAAGATCTGCAACAGGCAAATTTAAATACTAGCTCCCGGCCTCCAAAAATAAACCCCTTTGTGTTGATTTTAATCATGAACTGACATCATTAAAAAGAAATAACCTTACATGCTCTCAATTCAGATCACGGATAATTTATATGAAATTTAATATTATTGCTAATGCACTGCAAATAATTACCTTATTCAACTGCTCAGAGGTTAAACAGACTTTTTTATACTTCATAACGAAAAATAAGCACCATCATGTAGACCTAAGTTTTTATGGAAGAAATTATGTTCTCCTTTCTCATCTCAATTCTCCCATCAAGCTTGTACCTGTTTAGTGGAAATCACTTGCAGATTTTATGTGGACAGGAAATTTATATGAATAGAATTTGTATATTGAACAGATTCATATATTTATTTCTCTTTTAAAACTACCCACATGCTTACCTACCCACCAATATGCATCACTTATCACACTCTAGTTCATGTAAAATCATGGCTGATGCTGACTGATTGCACCTGGAAAAGCCGCAGCACCAAAGCTAGATGCACTCAGAAATACCAAGAAAAAATAGTTGTCTTCATCTTTGAACCCTCTGGATCCTGATCTGCTTTGGTGTTTCAGACAATTCCTAAGATGATGTGGCAGGACACTAAACCATGGTGCTGGAGAGCCTTGGAAGAGGATGACTGAACAGCAGTGCTGGCAAGGTGCTCTCTTTTCCCACAGCACTGAGTTTGAGGAGTAGCATTGGGAGACAGATAGATGCTGCCACCATCACTTTGCCTTTGCATTCTTAAAATCTCCTTCTGCATGCACACCTCCATCACAGCAAGCTGCAAAGCTTCACCAAGTCACTCTGACAAGGAGAAGCCTGGCCAAATCATTTGTTCTGCTGACAGTGTTCATTCATGTTCTGCTTATTTATACTTTTTTAATGATGCACTCAGCATTACATAAACAGTGTATGATAACCTCCTAATTATATAATGGTGAACATTGTAATACGGTAAATATAATATATATAATATAATATAATGTAATTAATATAATGCCTTCACTGTCTCTGATCTTTGCAGATATGACATCTGTTAATACACACAGGACCACTACATCTACAGCTTGGTATGTCAAATTGCAGCCAGGTCACACACAGAATCACAGAATATTATGAGTTGGAAGGGATCCACAAGGATCATCTAGTCCAACTCACCACCTAACACCCGTACAGAGACCGAAAGCACATCCCAGAGCGGTAACACAAACCTAGTTCCCTCACAGTCTAGCAGGCCACTCCGAGCCGGAAGGGACCCAGGATCATCCAACCCTACACCCCCTAGCTAGACCAAGTAACTAAGCTCCTCATCGAGTCTTCTCTTAAACACCTCCAGGGATGGTGTAACTTTAAAAATGGATTTCTGTGTGTAAGGCCATGAATGGACTCTAAAGCAGAGAACAAGGAGATCTTTTTAGTTAGTAGATTTGTAATTGTCCTTCTTTACTCTTAGTGGTTTTATTATATATTTATAACTATTAGAACTGCAGATTTGTGCAAATGACATTTATTATTTTCTTATTTGTCAGAGAAATAACTTTCATCACTTGATAAGGTGTCTGACATTGTAAAAGATAGGACCTATGTTCTGTCATAAATAACATCTTTTGGTCAGGAGAATACTATTCAAATCAAGTGAAAGCAAAGGAGTTGCACAACAACAAAAAAAATCACCTCAACTCAAGAGCAAAATACGAAAGAATTGACTGGAAAAATCTTTCCACAGCTTGTGTTAGCAAAAGGGTCTTCTGAGGAAGATTTGTTTGTACTGGTGGGGATCAAATCACCTGTCAGGTGTCTGAAGGGACACATCAATCATATTTGACACATTGCTGATTGCTCCATTAAATCACCACTGTGGTCCTGATTTATCTGATCAGGTCAAATGAATCTTTTTTGAAGGGAGATTTGAAATGGTACACAATTTTTCAAATTTCTTGGTTGAAGGCTTTTCAAATAAAGGTTTTCATTGAACTAGTCTAATGGATAATAAAGCTCTGTTGGGAAAACAAGGAATTTTAGAACATACGCTTTTACTCCATTAGGGATGCTGAATCAGCACGTTTTTCTTTCTTCTTGGTTTTTTCTGTCTATTTTTCTTCTTCTTATCCTCTTCTTTTTATTTATCTTTTTTTCTAGTTTTCTTTTCTGCGTCTCTTCTTTTGCTTTCCTTCCCCTCTTCCCTCTTCTCTTTTCTGTATAACCTGTCATTACTCTCAATTTTTCTCCATTAAAATCTACATAGAATATTTGAAAAAGCAAAGTTCATTTGGTTTTCTCTAAAGTTCCTTACCAACATTTAGGTCAAGGAAAAAATCAAACAACTCTGGAGAGCAATATAGCTGCAGTAATATCTCACTGCATTGCGCCCCTTCCATTGCAACCTTGTTTCTTTGCGAGAAATTTTTCTCACAAATCTGCCTCAGTGATTTACGGAGCTTCCTGACTGTCACATGCGCAGTGCCTCTGCTTTGCCGAGGGGCAGTGCCGGTGTTCCCTGTGGGGTGGGACTGACCTGGCCCTGTGCAGTACCTCTTGCTCCCGCGGCGTTTATGGTCCTGCAGCACCATGCGCCAGTCCCCACCCTGCTCCTGTATGTCTCCACGCCCGGTCCCTATAGTGGAAGGTTCACACTGCGGTATGCCCCAGGCAGACACTGAGACCCAGCACAGCACTGCCACAAGTCACGCCATCCCCTGTTACTCTAAGCCCAGCCGAGGGACTGACTCCGGCAGGTTGTGTGTTACTGTTTCCATGGCTACACGTGGAGAAGACAATGCAGTCTGCGTCCGGGGACTGTATGTCTGGCACACCTGGTGATGATGGAGCTCCAGGGAAAGTGCCCCAAAAATGTGAGACTGGGCTGGCCACGGTGGCGGCAGTGGGGCAAGCGATGTGTGCTGGGATGGGGCAGCGGCGAGACATGCCCACAAGTTAAGGTTTTACAGGCTCCAAGAATGCTGACCAGAGCCCCAGGACACCCCTTCCCCACTGTGGAGGCAGTGCAAGCACGTGCAGTGGCAGCAGCCCGACAGTGGCTGCAGAAGCAGCAGCTTGGCTGAAGAGAAGCTCAGGGATTCTCTGGGGAGTCTCCCCATACATAGGGGGCTCAGAAACGGTTCCCTTTGCTACCCTGTGCTATGAGAGCCTGTGGGGAGGAGCAGAAAATGCTCCCCAGTGCCCCAGAGTGGCTGGGGGTGGAGTGATGGGTGTGGCCTGTATGCATATTAATGACCCGCACGTGTTGCGAACTAGAGGAGACCCTGACAATACCCCTTCCTCACGAAGGGTCAGGTATTAGTGGATTAGAACACAGTGGTTTCCTGTGATGAAGTAGCTCTGAGAAATGTACCATACGACTTCACTGTGTTCCTAGACTTTCTATTAATATTTTGCATGTGCACCCAGAACTTTGGATCTGTGAATATTTAAACCATCTAAAGAAATGAATAAATTAAATTATCACTACTTTAAATATTTGTACATTAAGTATTTCTCCCTTAACTTCTGCAAATAAGGATATGGTAGCCTGAAATCCCTATTTAAATAAATTATGCTCATGCTTGATGTGGCACCAGGAAGATTACTTAGAATAGGTGTGATCTTGGCACTCCTTTAGATGGCAACTTGAGAACAAATCCGTGACCCAGTAATTTCCTGACTAGAAGTTCTCTGGAAATGGAGCTGCTGGTGATATTTCAACGTTGCTGCTTTCCTCTTGAGCCAGCATAAAGAAAAATCATAGCACTTAAGATTAGCTGGGTGCCCACGTTTAGTGTATATAATCTATAATTCAACAGAGACAATTAACTTAAAGTACTAGGCTTAGTTAGCAACCACTAATATTTCCCCATGCAGTGATTCACTTTGCAAGAGTTTAATTAAAATCAATGGAGAAGATAAATAAATTTTTAAAAGAAGAAAAGAAAAAAGTTTCAGAAACTCTACAAGCTGGCTCATGTGTCTTTTTAATCAATGGTTGTTACAATCTGTAAATATAAGGTTGGTTATTTCCCAGAGGCAAATTAAGAATCAAATGAGATCAAGTGTTGAGTTTTAAAACGATAAATGACTTTTATTAATTATAAAGCTAAAGCATAGAGAAAGAGAAGGGAAAGACAGAGAAAGTGGGGGAAAAGCTAAGAATTACATTAAAAGGAGGCATAGAAAAGATTAGTTAGCACCACGATATTTTGGTGTCTGTTAAAATAATTGGAATATGAGGAGGTGTTTCAGAGGTCTTGGTGATTGCTGTTCTGCCATCATACACGTGCTTGCAGCCATGCTTTTGGTTTTTTTCTGCTGAGCTGCTCTTCTTAGGCTTTGCTGGAATTCACTCACTTCTCAGCCAGAGAGAGAAAAAGTTCTTTGTAGCTGTATTTTCCCAATCTGAGTCTCCTGCCTGGCAAAGTTTCTCTGCCACCCACGTGAGCTCAGTGACCATGTGGAGGGAGGGCAGCATGGAGAGCAGACAAAGAAGTTCCCTCTGCTACCAGTACCTCTGGATCAGGACATGTCCAGGCTTCCACGAAGGTAGGACTCAGGGTTCCTCAGCTCACTTGCAGATTTTAGATGGATCCAGCTCTTTCAGGTGTGCAGCCATCCTCCCCTCTTGGCGGCAGCAAGGTCTTAGCTCTTAAGGCATGTATGTATGTAGCAACCACATGGCTCAGTCTGAATACTTGAATAAAGTTTATTTTGCAATACAGGAGCGGTGAGGAGAGAGGAAGGGGGTGGGACGTAGGGCAGTGGGGAAGAGCACCAGTTTCACAATACCTTCTCCTGTTTACCTGCCACCTGGAGCCCAATACAATGGAGAAGCGTGGCAATAAACTGCATGGACTCCTAAATGCTTCTTTACGAAGACAATGCAAAGATGGTTTATTACAATGTAACATATCCTTTTATACAGACAATGGCAGCACCTAAGACACTTGGCTACAGGTCATTGGTCATAACAACATTACATGTTTGTTCTTGTACTACAATTGGTTAATGTCATTTTTGAGCAAAGCAAACTCTATGTCACAATAACAAATTAAAAGTCCATACTCAAAGCTAGGTGTTAAGCTACTGGCTATGTGGATTAATACCTCACTAACTCTGCTATAATTTACATAGCTAAGTATTAAGGCACATCCTTATTTTTATTGCTCTGTTGTCTTAGTTACCATCTCTGATTCCTCCAGGACAGAGCCTTGTATGGTCAAGCTTAAAGATAGAAAACTTTCACCCATAGAGAAGCATTTTTTTACAATGAAACACTTTTAATTAACAGTTTGACACAATGGTCTTTCGGAGAGGCTATTCCTTACATCCACTGTAAGTAAATTGTTCTTGGTGAATTGAGTCAGTGCGTAGAATCATTATGGATATGGGGGACATTGACATAAGATTGGTTTAAGGTATGGGTGAAAGAGTTAGTTATGCAGCAAAGCATCCTGTCAGCCAGCAATTTCTCTGCTTTGCTTTTGCCTGAGATAGACTGGCACTGTGGGTTTCTTATCTTCATAGCTCACTTCTCCTACAAAGTAACATCACACATGATATATTCTCCAGAAAGGATGTGCACAGAAGGGATGTAGGATCTATGTCTAGACTGCATTGAGCAGGGAAAGTATGGCCAACTTTCTCCCTAGCATCTTTCCACCTGCCTGTCACAGCAAGAGGACTGCAACGTGTTATCTGGATATGCTTAATGGTACAGTAATTCTGTAGGCAGCTGCGCTGAAAGCTGTGCCTGAGTCCAGCTCAACTAATTTTCTCTCTGAATATTCTCTATACTGCTCTTGGTAGGAATGGCCTTGAACCCAATTTACTTTTGCAGCATAGATGTGATTTGTCAAGCCTCAAATGTACAGATTAGAAAGCAAGCAAGTCAGCGGGGCTCTGAGACATCAGTCGTATACCCATTATGTGAGAAATTAATGAGTCAAAACTGGGGAGTCAATTAGGAAAGCTGTAAACAGAGAAGCTAAAGATGGGTCTCTTAATTGAATGAGTAATGCATGTAGCAATGAGAGCTGTTTCTCTTCAGGAGGTTTATGTTTCAACAAATACATCCCTTTGCATGAAGGTAAGCATTGCTGCAACTTCCTTTAGTAGAATCACTTTCTATTGTGATAATGGTCGTGTCCCATTGTGATTGGCTTATGGAATGAAATAGAAACCTGAAATTATGCAGATCGTTACTGGTAATGTCACAACAGCTGCCATCTAACAGCTTTTGACTGAGGATCTGTTTCACAGAACCACAGAATATTATGAGTTGGAAGGGACCCACAAGGATCATCTAGTCCAACTCACCACCTAACACCCGTACAGAGACCGAGAGCACATCCCAGAGCATAATACCAACCTAGATCCCTCACAGTCTAGCAGGCCACTCCGAGCCGGAAGGGGCCCAGGGTCATCCAGCCCTACACCCCCCAGCTAGACCATGTCACTAAGCTCCTCGTCCAGTCTTCTCTTAAACACCTCCAGGGAGGGCAACTCCACCACCTCCCTGGGCAGCCCATTCCAATACGCAATTACTCTCTCTGTGAAAAACCGCTTCCTAACGTTAAGACTGAACCTCCCCTGGCGTAGCTTGAGGCTGTGCCCTCTCGTTCTGGTGTCGTCAGCCTGGAAGAAGAGGTCTACACCCATCTGGCTGCATTTCAGCACCAGGTAGTTGTAAACAGCAATGAGGTC
>WEKX01012598.1:0-14973 GCA_013390025.1 Pitta sordida
AGTAGCTGCTTGTCGGTGAATTGCCGCAGTGCAGAGCTGTGCTGTCCCGTGCCACCGACGGGGCTCTCTGGCTGTCCCCAGTGAGCAAGAGGCGCCACTC
This sequence comes from Pitta sordida, assembly GCA_013390025.1. NCBI lineage: Eukaryota > Metazoa > Chordata > Aves > Passeriformes > Pittidae > Pitta > Pitta sordida. The sequence continues at coordinate 101 of WEKX01012598.1, forward strand.
ACCCACCCCACGGGGACATGCCAGCCCCACTCCATGGTGAGTGCCAGTGCTGCCCCTCAGTGAAATAGAGGCACTTCCCATGCGTCGACCATGAAGCGCCGTGAGTCACTGAGGCAGATTCTTGGGGAAAAAATTCTGCAAGTCGATGAAGTCGCAATAGTGACAGTGCAATGTACCGAGGTATGACTGTACTTCTCTCTTCTCACAGGTAGGGAGAAATACATTTTCTCTCTCATGGCACCATTGTCCACCAGTAGCTCTGGATGACCACCCCCATGATCTCCTTCCCCCACAACCTGGAAGATGGAAACACCAACTTCCTTTTCACAAGGGAATTTTTTTCCAAATTTCTCTATACCTCAAAATAAGTGGGAGGAAGGGTGGTTTATCCAGAAGTCAGCAAGGAGTAGTCTGAAGCAGAGTCTCCTCCTGGGCTTGGCCAGACCTGAGATAACCTGGAGGGCAGGGGCTTTTCCACTGGGGAAGCATGTCATGCACAGAGGCAGCTGCTGCTCAATCACAACACCACATGTTTTGAAATTATGTTGCACCCAACAACATCCTCTTAGAACTCTCTCCAGATCTTAAGTCCAGTGAGCCAGTATTTAGGGAAAAAACTTACCTACTTGCTGTAGTCACAGAACACATGTGTTTCCTAAATATCCTATATCAGGTGGGATTTTCAAATGAATATGTATTTCAGGATTTGTTTCATCACACATACCTTCAGAGAGTTCCTGATACTTATCTCTATGCTACTCCTACTAGGCCAGATCAAATGTTTTGATACTTGTTTCATTCAGAAACATCATTACAGAAAATGTCAACAAAGAAAATCAAAACCTTCTAGAAAAAGCTACTTCATAAGCCCATCATGGCTGATGTTTTGGATTTCTTAATAGCAACATTGAACTAAATTCTAACTAGGCTTTTCAGTGGTGAAAATTCAAAGGAACCTTCAGTAAAGAGTGTTAGTGAATAAAATAAAAATGAATAATGCAATCACTACAGCCTCCTCTCTGTTATTTAATTTTATATTTATGAATTATTTTATACTTCTACATTTTTAGTGTTTCTGGAGTAGTGTGAAATTTTACATCAAATTATGAAATTTATCAGAGAGAAAAAGAAAGGTCATTTTAAGAATGAAATTGTGGGAAACGGCAATTTTTATGGGTAAAAGAAGATATTTAGTTTTGTTAAAATTGTTCATATTACATCAGCCCTTAAACAATCAATATCAGAATTATTCAGCAGAGAAATTAATATTATTAAATTTCAGAATCAACTTCTCCCCTGCTGATGACCAGAGCAATTCATCCCTTCTCCAGTGCTATCAGCTTAGGTTGCATTACTTCAAAGATTGCACCCTTGTTTAACCTGGATCTTGATTTAGGTGGGTAAGTCACCTGTTTAATTAAACTTGCGTGGAAGCATAAGAGGGTTTGCACAGATTACAATGCTGATTTGAGCATCATTCGCTATTTTAGGAAATCTTGGGACTAAGATCCACACAGAAACGAGCTGAGCCTCAGGAGAAAACTGCTGCAGCAAGGGGTGGCACTGGTGGCCAAGTCTGCACAGATGGGTGACAGCACAACAAATAGATTGAGGTTAGTGTTTATAAAGACATCAGCACATAAAGCAAAATTCAGAATGCCCAGACAGCATTCCTAGCAACCAGTAGGATAAAAATTACCCCACTTAGGCATTTTTTCAAAAACTGTGTCAGAAGAGCAGCAATACGTACTTATTATTCATGAGCCAGAATCTTTAAATGAGTTTAATTCCATTAACTCCTCCTTTACATAATATCAAAACAAGGGAAATATTTTCATCTCGATGATGGACCAGTTGTGTAACTATTTCTTCTGTCCAATGCTCATAGAATGATCTAAGATAGCAATAAAAATGTAGTCAGGTAAAAAGAAATTTGCCCCTTGAAATCATCTCATCTTTAGTCTTCAGTGATAGATACCCTTTCACCCTGTTTGGTGCTGAAGATGAATTATTTTTCTCTGTCTGGACATTTGCAAGCTGAGCATGGCTATTTTCTTGTCTGGCACTTCAAAGTTCCAAGATAGCAGGTGGTATTTATAAATGTACAGTGCACCAGGGATTGCTGGAGCAAATATTCCCTTTCTCTCTCTCTCTCTCTCTTTCTCTCTGTGCTCTTTCACTCACTTTTTGGACTCAGGATTGTTGCAGAGGGAGTTTATCCATGCCTTCTTTTGGGCCTTTTCTGTTGCAACAATGACTGGGCTACAAAGAGGCAACTTGCCTGTAGCCACCATTCTACTAGGAAATAAAGGGGTCACACCTGGCATCGTTTGCAGAGCTCAAAGGATTCCTTTCTCCATTAAGTGGAACCCAAGGAAACCCAGCAGCAAGATCTTGCTTCAAAATCTTGAATCTGTCAGACATTCATAAGAGGAAACAACTGTTTGTATGCAAGAAAAGAATCAATAATAAGAGAAGTCCTCTTTTATATTGACTGACTTTGTGTCCTTTCCTTAAATATAATAAACATCACAATATTCCATATAAGAATGATCCTCTATAAAGACACATGTCTATGACATAAATCTGCTACTAAAGTCTTACATGCCTCATGAATATCGAATTATATGACTTCACATGTTAATTATTTACTGGCAGAGCTTCCCATTTGCAGGATCTATCCTGTTCAGCACATACACTACTTCGTCACCAATTGAAAAAAAAAGGAAGAAAGAAAAAGTAGTACTCAAGTATTTAAATAACCATTTATTGCTGATTCTCTCCTGTTGTACAAGAAATCATCTCATATCACAGGGTTTGTGGATGACCTCTTTGTAAGATCCAACTTCTCCAGTGAATGCCACTGGTTTGTGTATGTAGAAATGATCATGAGCAAAGAGTAACCCTTATGATATTTATCTTCTGGCATTGGTCAGCAATTTCTGCTTCAGTAAAAATACACTCCTAATAAATAGCAAACACAAATACGTGAACATCAAAGAAAAATTTTTGCAATGCAGAGACTAGACCATGCCCTTAAGACTGAGGGATTTCACGGGACTTCCAAAGTCTTGACTGCATTTCCTAAACCACAAAATGACTTTTAAATATTGCATTTATCTTTCTCTCTGTCTCTGTCAATCGCACACCTCCTCTGTTTGAATTCGTAAAAATGTAAAATTCCATGTGGTAAGTTGGTACTTCTAAGAGAGAATAGGCTGCAAAAGGATTAGGGAACATGGCTAAGAGACCTGTTACATTTTTTCTTTTGATTAGCCTGTAGGATTTTTGGCAGGTAATTGGTCTCATAGAAATAAATAATACTTAAAAAGAACAGAACAATCAATTCAAATAATAGAGACAGTAAGTATACTCACCAGAAATAATGTTGAGATTGTTAGAGTGGGAATTTAAATCTCGCATTTTCCAGGGTTTTTTTCCATTTGGTTTGGTTTGGGGTTTTTTTTTCAGTGTTAGTATTCTGTTGTTTAGGAATCACATACCTAACAACAGCTAAGTTAAATCTTTTATGTCTGTGATATTTGAACAACATTGATTAAAATTATGCGTTCAACGCTCAGTAGAGACTAAGCTTGAGTTAGAGGTCCTACATAGGATATGGCTCACTTTCTTAGTGGCACTAGTGATTTCATCATTCTATTATTCCCTAAGCACTTTTATATTCTTTGAACTTTCTTTGAAGCCAAGATTTTGCACTTTTCTCTGATCTAGTTTATTCATATCCTCCTTACACTTTACCTCCATGCAGATCTTGAACCCTAGGGAACACATACTACGTAGCACTACAGTCTCAATATTAAAAATAACAATGTGAATTATATAAGAACAGATTATAAAAGGCATAAAACATGGAAGTTTAATCACACTTGTGAGAATTCCCGCACTGGGGAGTAGATTAATTTGAAAGTGTCAAGTCTTATGAATGAAATCTGACAATGATATACAACCTTGGGAACAGGGATTTCACTCAAATGTATTATCTCACACAACCATCTATAAAAAACATAATTGATGTGAAATATTCACAATATAGTTACTTTCTCAGGAGACTTTATCGATCCTTTCTGGAAGGAAGGCTAAGAAAAACTCACCGGAAAACACCAGGAATGAAGTAATCTCACTTAAATTTAGCCAACTAAAAGTTGGCTAGATTTGCCTAGTTTTAACTAGCCGTCTACCTTTCCGACTCTACTTACGACACCGGGACAGCCTGCTCCTGTGCCTTGAAAATCTCATTCTTGAAGTACTCCCAGCTATCCTGGGCCCCCTTGTCATTAAGAGCCACCTTCCAAGGAACTTTCATAATCAGTTCCTTAAATCAACCCAAATCTGCCCTATGGAAATCCAGCATAGCTGTTATACTGGCCCCCCTCTTTGCTGCACTATTTATTGAAAATTTAATCATCTCATGATCGCTACCTCCCAAACAACCTCCAACTTCCACATTACCCACCAGATCATCCCTATTTGTGAAAAGCANTTATAATATTCAGTTTTGCCATAGGTCCATCACCCACCTTATCACTCTGAGGGACTTGGTATCCATCCCCATCCCCCTTCAAATCTAGTTTAAAGCCTTCTTTATGAGTTCTGCCAACTTATAAGCTAATATCCTTTTTCCCTTTTTAGTTGGATGTAACCCACCTGAGTCTAGCAGACCATGCTCAGCAAGGGTCACTCCATGGTCAAAGAACCCGAAGTTCCTGTGTTGACACCATCCCCTGAGCCATCTATTTATACTAAGGATTCTCCTATTTCTAACATACATACATCCTATTTTTAACAAAATGCCGAAGAAGCTTTATAACACTGTCTCAAAAGTATATTAACCAACCTTCCATGAAGAGCCCTCTTCCACTGCTAGCTGCTCCTCGCACCTGCTAGTAGCTGCAAGCAGGAGCAGCAGCAGCAAGAAGGAGCATGCAGCAGCATGCACCAGCTAGCTGTTTTCTCCTGCTAGCTGCTGCAAGCAGGAGCATGTAGAAGCTAGCAACAGCATGCAGCAGCATGCACCAGCTAGCAGCAGCCAGCAACAGCCAGCTGTTTTTTCCTGCTAGCTGCTGCTAGCTATTAGGTGCTGCTTGCTGCTGCTTGCTCCTCCACATTCCTGCTTGCTGCTGCTGCTCCTGCTGCTCAGAACTGTGGGGGTGGAGGGCTGGCCACAGTTACATATATATTAATTGCTACATCACAGATTCCACTTATGGTGGCATGCTTCTAAACCCAGATCCCCAGTATTTGAGGGATCCTTGTATATGTATATTTGACTACAAATGCAACTTCAAAGCTTATATCACACTAGGCACCTGCCAGACAAGTGAGTAATGTTAGGTGAGATGCATCCACTCTGAGAGGCAAGTGGTACTCATCAGACTGGCCTATGGAGAAGCAGTGCCAGTAGCTGGTCATGCGGGCTCACTTAAACTTGTTGCTGACTCTGTTTAGGTTGGCCCGCTCCCACCTGAGACCACTCACCTCTGAAGCTGATGTTTGTAAGTGTACATAAATCTTGGGGATTCCGGTTAGTTAAGGCAAGTGAGCAACTGTTAGTAGAGTTGGTTCTTCCCAGTTTTTTAATGATCACTGCTTATATAAGAAGTTAATTTGTTTGTAGTTCAGTACAGGAAGAGACCATATGTGGGTGCCAATTTTAATTTGTGCCTCCCTCTTTTTTTGTCAAAACACTGTATGTAACTAACTTTTCCTGAATGTCTGACTACGAACATCAGGTTGTCATGCGGAAGCTGCATACAATAATGGCAGTAAAGCATTAGTAACTACCACAGAGGAGATTGTAGACTCACTAACATACTTACGCTTTTTTCCATGTGAGGCTGGCCTAGTTTTCTAATTCTTCTATTTCCAGAGTTAACCTCTAATTTATTTCATTCCTGGTCCATTTATTGAAATCCATACATATATATCTTTGCAAGTTATACCAGCATTCAAGCTATTTGTCATGGAAGGGCTGCTAACAACAAAACAGAACTTATTTTCGTGCATCCGTCTTGTCTGGCTCTTATACTCTATAGACAGTTCATTATCTTTACAGCAAAGCCCTACTAATGTTCAGCAGTTAAAGAGCAAGCCACAAACCACAGGGCAGACTGGTATAGAATGATGCATAGCTCAATTTAGAAATTATGACAATTTACGTGTCCCTAAGGTTCCAACTGTTTTAAATTGCTCTAATAATATATATTGTAGATCATCAGAATCTGAAAGTTTTTCAGCTCTGAAAGTGATTGAAAGTAAAGAATATGGTCAATGTCAGTTTTCATTGTTGTGAGTGTTTCTGATCAAAACACTCCAAGTATGCTGTAATTTGCTGTGAAGTTTTGATCAAGGACAAGACTGTATTCGAGAGAAAATATTTACAATAGCGATACAAAAGCATTACTGACTGTGGCGGATATGGAGTTTCTCAATTTGTTGTTACAGTAACATTCTGCCCTCTCCACTTTCCCACCATCTGACAAACTTTTAAAGTTGCTATGACTTATGTCCAGTTTGGTTGAATCTGCATAGAACTGGTCTGGAACTGGAAGTGACACATTGGGGGGTTTATATAACTTTGCATCCTTCTTGGCAAGTTGAATAGTGCCAAGGAATTATTCCATGGACCAGAATTAAATGGCCCATACTTGCAGAAGGATTTTGGGTATGATTTTGATCCCAGTCAAAGAACTTTTCTAATCAATTAGAAGTGGGGCATGGAACAGGAATCAACAGAGATTGAAGAACATCCCAAGTGAGGAGACTGCAGCCATCCTGTCTGGGAAACTAAGAGCATTTAATAGTAGCAACACAGATTACTCTATGCTATGCTACTCTGAGAGTAAGAGAGCAATCAAGGTGTCTTTAAAGGTTATAGCCTATCATCCATCTTCATACATGACTGGAGTAGAAGTAGACATTTCCTCTTTTCTAAATGAGTACACTTTTGGATAATTGGTGTTTTCCTACTTATTCGGGATGGAATTCACTTGACAAAGGGAAATATTGTCAGGACTAACCTTAAATGTACACTTGTGAAATGCGTTTTCTGCATCTGACAGAGGCAACGTACTTCCCAATAAATTCAGAACCAAGGGGTTTATGTCACCATCATAACATTATCTTCTAAGTGTATCAAAAACATGGGCACAGAGAGAAACCTTAAGTATTCAGCTGATGTATAACCCTTCAGACATCAAGGCATCTTCAAAAGAAGTGAAAGAGGTGCTGTCTGACAGTGTGATAAAAGCTTACTGGATTCATCATATTGAACATCTTTAACAAACATTTTGATAACACCAGTGAATCAACTGCACTGAATATCCCAAATTATCTCCATTTGGTACTTTTAAAATAATCCTGGTAATATTTCACACAGTCCTTGGGAATAATCTGAAGGCTAGAAGTGGACATAAATACAAATGTTATGTTTTCATTTAGGTCAAATGATTCCCCCCAAATTCCCCCCATTACAAGGCAAATGAAGCCATAAACATCATTTGCTTTCAAAAGTTCTTGGATGCTACCAAGCTCTAAAACATTTGTTTAAAAAAAAAAAAAATCAGTATCCTAAATGTAGAATTATTGGAGAAACACTGAATTGGAGAAAGACTTCTATGCTTCACCTAATTTATCCATGGGCAGCGTTGTTCTGTAACCTGCATCAGAAAGTTACCATAAGCAGCAATTATTCCATCTCTGACTTTCTCACCTGAAGATTTCTTTAGGCCAACCTACTCCCATACTTTACAAGATAATGTATATGCAATTCCTCTGGGACAGCCTTTGAGTCAGCATATACAAGAATATAAAGAACAGATTTCAACAAAGAAACATAGCTTTACACAAACAGGAAAATAAAAAAACCAAAACAGTAAAAATACCCAACCCCCTATTTGCTGTCTTCTAATTCTGGCTTTGCCTAATCTAGAGTACCTTCACAATAAACAGATGAGGTCAGTAGATGTTCAGTTCTCCCAAAATGTTCTGACTGTCAGCCTAGTCTTCATAAGACTATGAGTGGTAATGAACCCACGAAACATGAAACAACAAGAAAATTCCAATCACTTTTATGACTTTAAGGAGGCAACTCCCTGACAGAAAGTTTAGGTGCCACCATTATTAACCACAATAAATACTGTTTGTAGAGATGAAAAAGCAGGACACATAGGAGTCTTCTAACTTTGCTGAAAGTAACTTATTACTTCCTTCTGACTGCAGTAATGAGTATTAGACTCCCCTAATTTTCCACGTACTGGAAGGACTAACTTTCTATTTAAAATAGCTACTCAGGGATAATTGCCAAGTTCCAATAAAGTCAAAAAGTCTATTTTACAAAGTAAAGGGCCAAGAAATGTGGATGCACTTATCAGAGTGTAAAATAAATACATTGACTGAGTTCTGGTTAACTCACTATAACCTACAAAATCTTTCAAAATGAAATTCCTAAATTATCTTTTTTTATAATAAAAGTCAGTTTCCTACCTTTTTGAACTAAGCACGCCAAAATTCACCTGAAGAATTCACTCAAACGCTTAAGGAAACTTCATCAAAACCAGCCTACAGTCTCATAAATATAGTCTTCAGCTCTGTGTCAAGTCAATACATAATTAACTATGTACCTGTACAAGTTTGTTTATTGAGCACCTATGCACTGAAAGCACAAATGCATGTCTATGCACATGTATGTGTGTAGTGTATGTCCAGGAGGGTTGCATTTCAAATGCTGAACAGGCAAAACAGGAATAAATTTACAAGAAAACTGAAGAGCCTTTGAAAAATCAACCCACATAATTCAATCAATTACCTAAATATTGGTTAGGATCCTTCTTTGCATATGTACTTCGTTCAATATAGTGAATTCCTCTGGGAAGATTCTTAGCCACCAGGGAATAAGAGATAGGATGGGAAGTAAATATCTCAGCAGGAAGGGCTCAGCTATTGCAACTAATTGCTCTTGGTCTTAAATCCACCCTGCTGGAACCTTTTGGAATGAAGAGCACTTAGATTTCTTACAAAAATAAAAGGTATTTTAAATATCCAAGACCTTCAGAAAACAAAAAATCAGCAAACTTCAGGGGAAAATTTTTCTTCCTATTGGTGGTCAATGGGAATACAGAAAATAATTCCAGCCACCTCCCCCCAGCCCCTTCCCTGGCCCAGTATGATGCAGTCTCCATGAGCACATATTGGCACACATTCCAGTATTTTGCTACTTTAAAGGTGTGGCTAATTTCCAGGATTTCTTTCAGGTAAAGCTTTGTCAGACCTCATGCAGCTGGGAAAGAGCACACTTCTCAGTTTTGGTACAGGAAGGTGTTTGGATGAACCAGAAGTTTTAAGGAAAAGCAGACTGCAGTACCAGCAGTACCCTGTTTTTTCCATCATGTATCAAAAGAATTCCAGCTATTCCCTCAACAGAATTACAAATAATTCTCAAACTCTCCTTGCTGGAAGATTAATCAATGTTTATGTTAAAGGAACAGTACTGTGTTCAGTATGTTAGCAGGTTATGAAAAAAATTGCTCTAACTACCCTTGAAAAACACTGTCATAGCACTAAAATTAAGAGGACAGTATCTCTTGCTCCGTATTGTTGAGAAGTAAAACACTCTAAAGATCTTCATAACTAACAGGACTTTGGCTATTCATATTACAAACAAAACCCCAATACTCTTTCAGCACAAATAGCCTCTATTGTTCTGAACAGACTAAATATGATCAGAAATTAATTTGCCATTAAAAATCTTGATGGTATTTGGAATTGTAGATAAATGCATTGAAGAGACAACAATGAAACTGTCAAAATAAGAAAATATGCATTAATCTGCCTCAGTCTTTTAAATGCTACCTATTAGCATCTGTAGTCCTTTGCTGCCACTTAGAAGTGTGCTGTTGCATTTAATTTTTAATCTCTGCTTTGTTCTTTCCATTCTTGTCAAAGACTTAGTATCTTTTAAGGAAATATTTGTAAAAAAGCACTGTGTCCTTTGATACCCTTTAGCAAAATATCATTGTGTGTGTCTACATATTCTGCTGCAGATAAGAACATAGGTCTAGCTAGCATATTTCCATCCATTTTTAAGTTAAGCTGCACTTAGCCAAACAGTTTAAAAGTTACTGAGGAGGACCTGACAGGTGAAAAAAAAAGTCAGTGTTATTGTATAGGCTTCATTTCCTGAGGAAACCAGGCAAAAAATCTAAGTGGGAATTCGAAGCTTGATAGTGTTCTTTCAATAAAGAGAATGGAGCAAGAAGATATGCTTGTTTTCCTGTTAGAGGAAATTGCTAGAACAGGCATTTCTTTCAATTTAAAGAACAGACTGTGTAGTGTTGCTGTTTGCCCAGATGCTGTCAGCAAAGGTCATTGACCTGCTGGTCCAATGGAAATAAGTAATAGAAAGTAAATTACCATTTAGTAGGGTGTACTCATAGTATCAATCCTTAACCTGTAATTTCAGTTATAAATTAATTAGTAAACTACCAGGAGTTTGCAGCTTGTCTACTGGGTCTAATTCATTTTTTCATCTTCTTTTTATCTTGAATTTTTGCTGCCTATTGCAAAAAGCCTAAAGACATTACCATTTTTATCCTCATCACACAACACTTCTACTCATGGTAGTTGAATCTTGTGGGGAATGCGGTCTGCAAAATTCCAGTAATTTTGTCTGTTCCTGCAGCTGGTTCATGGTCACCAAAAAGGATGTTAAATTTAATCAGCATCAAGAGCTTCAATGGATGAACCTACAAAGAGAAAACAAATGTGTGGTAGATTCAAGGGTATATTGATCAAAGAGTTTCAAAACACTGAAAAGACCACAGGAAGCATAATAACACAAGCTAGTATGGCATCTAAGAATACTGACCAGAGGATTATTTATACAATCCTCGAAGGCTAATCTTTGAACTTGTCTCCTTCATTTTGTATTATTCAAAGCCTCATCTAAAAGGAGGCATTGTCAAGAACAGTGACCCTAAACATGCAACTTATACAGTGAAGCATATTTTGAATAAACCAAGAGATAGTACGGTTTGGGTTTTTTGGGTGGTTTTTGGTTGCATTCAAGTGACAAGTTACACCTTTCCATCACTGCAAGAGCAGGCACCAGCAATATTAGGGCTCCACAAGCAGAGATGAGCTAGGATTCAAGGAGGATTCCAACACAGTGAGGGCCTCCTCAACATAATGTTGTCCCACAGGATACGAACAGTGGCAGGATGCCAACCAGTCTCATTGACAGTCCCAAACAAGGCACAGTGATGAATGACACCCAAAGTCCAGTTCGGAGCAGGAGGAGGCAGGATTCCAGTATAGATCAAGAGTCCACCCTGGAGATGTGAACAAAACCTTGGAGACAGTGTGCCTTTGGAAATCATACGGTAAAAAACAATATATAAGTCAGAACAACAGCAGCCAGGAGTGAGAATAAATATATTTCTGATGCTCAAGCCAGGTCTGTCTGCTTTCTAGGTATGAGCTCAAATGATGGAGTTTTTAGCCCTTGATAAGCATATACTCTCTTAAACTTGAGAGTATATATGAAAAGCATGTTCCTTTCTTGAAAGAATAAATTCCTGCTGTGTAAATGCGCTGTTAAATAGAAATCTAGTTTTCCACAGGAAGCAATTTTTAATGGAAAACACTAATGGAAAAAATTTATTTAATGGAAAAAATCAGTTCTTTTCAGTGTTGGAGGAAGTGAAATCCAATTTTTTTTCCTAGGTTTAATCTTCCTGTTGTGCCATTGTGTCTGAATCTTTAGGACCTGCAGGGCTCATCAGTGTTAGAGTCTTGCAGTGAAGAAGATAAAGTACACATGAAAGATGTTCTATGGAAAGGACATCTCTTTCCCCAGCATGTGATTTCCTCCCTGCTGCTGGCAAGAGGCAAGATACCCTTGCCTCAGTCTCTGCTGATGAGATGGTACTTTTAGGAGGATTCAAGCAAATGAAATGAGGGAAGGGAAGGATTGCCTGTGATTAGATTTATTTAGGTGCTTGAGGCATTCAAAGCTGCTGGTAAGTCAATGAAAATTTGAATTTCCTAAATCAACGGCAAAAGAGATGTATCACCACTATGCTGATAAACACAATTAGGCTTTTGTGCAGTGCAGTTAGGGCTCCAAGGCTTTCAGCTGATTTTCTTGGCATTTGTACTTTATTTAGGTCAGCTCTTATTGGGTCTAGAGCAGCTGTGGTTCCCATTGACTTCAGTGGGCATTGTGCATGCTCAATAACCTTCAGAACTTCTTTAATTCAGATTTTGAAGATACAGTAGACCAATTATGAGTGAGACATGAGTCTGCTACCCTTTAATTTCCCCATCAGCATCTTACAGGCTAAACAGCTTTCTCTAACATCAGAGAGTTACAGAGATTTTCCTGCTGTCAGACTGCCTATGTATGTATGATGTTGCTCATTGAAAGCATCCGCCTTCAACACAAAGAGCCTGTGCAGACATGAATACAAATGTCTCCTAGTGGCAAATCACAGAATTACAGAATCAATTAGGTTGGAAGTGACCTCCAAGGCCATCAAGTCCAACATATAACCAGGCACCAGCTTGTGAACTAGACCATGGCACTGAGTTCCTTGCCAGTTTTTTCCTAAACACCTTTAGGAGACACCACCACCTCTCTGGGCAGCCCATGCCAATATCTAATCATCATTTATGTAAAGAATTTCTTCTTAATGTCCAGCCTAAATCTCACATGGCACAGCTATGTCCTCTTGTCCCATTGCTAGTTGCCTGGGAGAAGAGGTTGATCCCCACCTGGCTACACCCTGCTTTCAGGTAGTTGGAGAGAGTGGTAAGGCCCTCTCGAAGCCTTCTTGACTCAAGGATAAACACCCCCAGCTCCCTCAGTGAATCCATAGAGTACATGCACTCCAGACCCTTCACCAGCTTCATTGCCCTTCTCTGGACCTACTCCAGCACTTCAGCGTCCTTCCTGAATTGAGGGGCCCAGAACTGTACACAGTACTTGAGGTGTGTTTATTAAACAGATAGGTACAGGGGAACACCATTAATTATACCACTACAGTAGTCCAGTAGCTACATCCTAGTTTTCTGAAACCCTTTTCCAAAGCCTGCAGCCATCAGTCAACTGGTTTGTACACCACAGTGTGGTCACAAAAGAATTGCCTACCTGAAACAAATTATTCATCTCACTGTGGGATAGATAGGCATGTTTTATAATAGCAATCAAGCTCTTTAAAGCCTAAGATGTAAGTTCTGCCTTCAGTGATGCTTTTTCATAACAACTGTGGTCAAGTGCTCCAGTGTCTCACCACCCTCATTGCAAAATACTTCTTTATAACCAATTTACATTGATTGTCTTTTAGTTTAAAACCATTGACCCTCGTCCTATCACAACAGGCCCTGCTAAAAAGGCCTGGGTAGAGTAAAAAAGAGGATTTGTTCCTGGTGATTCCCTCCCTTCTTTGCTTCTAAGCCAGTTCTTCTCCGTTTCCCAGTCAAGAGTAAAAGGATAACACAGGCACATTTCCCACCACAGAGGCCATGTAACGGGTACAAATTGATACTAGATCCCAACTCCTGATCATGAGATTCTTAAAGAAACTCTTTGAGGTTCTTGACAACTTCTTGCAATTTTAGAGACACCATTTCTTAAAATTATGTTCTCTTATTTATTGATCTCTTAGGAAAAAATGAATCAAGATGCTTACCACCTCAAATGCAAAAAATTATCTTGTAATTCTTACAGACATTAAGCAATCACCAGGATGGATCCCTCAATTTTCCTGTATTCTTGTCATATTCATGAACACCTCTTCTAATGTACATATTTAGGGCAAAGATTGATTCAAAATCTCTTTGCAAACAGTAACCAATATGTACTATTTTGAATGTTTGTGTGAGCAAGTAGAGCTTGTAACTTTGGTCCAGATGTTTCTGACTGTTGTCAAGGAGCCAAATATTTCAGACACTATTGAATGCATAAAAAAAATTGTAAGAGATCATTATGTTTTAATAAAATTTAACACTATACAGTTCTCCCAAGCCTTTCATCGTCACACAGTTTGATAAATTTTGCCTAATTAATCATAGAAATTATCTTACCTTGCTATCCAGCAGACAAGCCAAGAGGGCTAAGGTTAAACACTTTGATGAAAAATTATGATCATTTTGTGTCTACCACGTGATTGTTTCATGGATGCAGGCAAGAGCTGAGTTTGCAATTCAAATAGTACATTCACTTTAAAATGGTTTATAAAAGACAGAATGAAAGACAACTATCACTATCTATTAATTTTTTTAATGAGATAATGAATTTTTAAAGGCATTTCATTGAAGAAAAAAGCCAACAACAACAACCATTTGTGTGAGATTAAGGACAAGGGCTAAGCATAAAAATCAAGAAATAAAAGTTATTTTAAAAGCATAGCCTTTTTTTCTTCTCTCCTTTTGCATGTATTATTAAAATGGTGGCTTATCACTATAAACTATTAGTGAATTGATACAGGGCATAATGCAAATTGGATGCGAATACTGTGCAGAAAAAAGGCGACCGGAATTGTCTGCAATTTACTTGAATACAAAGAGATTCACATTTCCTATTTATCTTCTATTTCACATTCGGAATGCAAAATCAAACCTTAAAAAATTAAACAAGATTATCCCCATTTTGAAGGAAACATTTTTAATTATTCTAAAAATACATAGCAGCCACCTAATGGGTTTTATATATGCAATTGCCATGGCGCACCAGATATACAATGAATACAGCATTAGAAGCTTATGTAAGAATCACAGAATCACAAAATCACAGAATACTATGAGTTGGAAGCGACCCACAAGGATCATCTAGTCCAACTCACCATCTAACGCCCGTA
>WEKX01012598.1:15367-41331 GCA_013390025.1 Pitta sordida
CATCATGTCCAACCTATCACCTATTACCTAACTTAGCCAAACCTGTTACCTAACCTGTTGCCATCCTGCTACCAACACACCATCCTACCTATAACACACTACCCTAATATCTAGGTCATGCCACCAAGTACATCATCCAAACTTTTCTTAAAGAAAACCAAGTTACAAAAATGTTTTTCTGCCCTGTGTGTCGAGAAGTGCTGTCTGCGTTTTCAGGGTTTTTCAGACCAAAGAATGCCATAGATGGGATGGCACTGCACTGGACAATGTCTGTGCTCAACAGCACACCCTTAGCACCTCTGCTCTAACCCCTTCTGCTCCTCCCTCTGCCATCATTATCTGGCTGGCCAAACCACTGGTCCTGATCCTTGAGGTTCACATTTCCTTAGATGGAAGAGGGGTCCCTCACGACCCAGGCAAATGCATAAACCACAGTTTGCTCTCCTAAAACTAGCTGACTAATTGGAGCCAAAAACATCAACCATTTTAAGTCAATTACAATTGTATTTTTGGCAGCAAAATCATACTCACAAAACAAATTGCTCATGCTCTGTTTTAAAAAGGTGATTTACAGAAACTCTGACCACTGTTTGCATTTTAGATACTTTGATCCTTTCATACTCAAAAGCCAAGCATCTGGAGTTGAACAACAGAAATTAAGGTGCACAAAAGCAGAGATGAATTTCATAAAAGCAGCCATATCTAAACTCCCCGTGCATAAGAACCAGAATTAGCATAAGATTTTCCTGGCAAGACCTAATATAATTAATTGGCAACAAGGACAATACTTAAACATGTTATCACTCTTCCAAGTGATTAGTGAAGAAATTATAGTAACCAGAAATTTTTTTGAAGCTGTCTTTTATTCTATTGTGTGTAATTACATGATCGTTACAGGTCTGGATGGCATAGGGTTTTCATGATCAAATTAAATCAGATAAGTCAGACAGAAAGACTGTGGCTTTTTTCATGTTCAAATTGTAACTAAAGATAAAGAATAGCTTATGCCTTCTGAGAGGTGTCTTAGGTCAGAGCCTGACATATTCACGCCACCCCAAAATACGTATATGCTCACAAACCTTGATCTTTTCATAATTTTAAACTGAGAAAGTGACCATGACAATTGAGAATGTAACAGTCATGGCTAATAATATTGAAAAACCTGTATATAAAGCAATGTTGGAACAGTACTGTAGTGAGCAACTTAATTTTAAATAATTCAGTGAAAACCACAGAACCAATGACTAGCTCATCATGAAGGAGTTCACAATGCCAATAACAGGGACAAATAAAATGGATTTATAAAATGAACTACTAAATCATCCAACAGAGTAAGTAGGTCCATCTAGGGATGTCAATAACTTACGATGTTTTTAAACCAGGTATTAATCTCATTTTTAAATTAAAAAAGCTGTTTATTTTGCACAGATAGTATACTTATACTAGGTAAGCAGACATTCACAAAACTGAATTTAGTTAGTATTCATTCACAATTGAAAGTAAGCTTGGAAAACAGTGTGTTGCTTATAGCAAAAACCCATAGGGAATGATTTGGTTCAAAAATTGCCCCCAGGAATAGTATAAAATCCCGCTATTTGATAAAGCACTACCAGGAAATCGTAACAGGAAGCCAGCATTATCTGGATTCAAATTTCCAATCAAAAAAGTACTATATAGCAGCAAAGACTGTATTGTGATATACCTGGATGCAGAGACAGACAAGTCAAACACATTCCCTTGCAGATGTTGAACATTAAATCTGTTTTCAGTAGCTAGAATACTAAGGGTTTTTTTCTCAGTATTCACTGGGTTGCTATTTTTCCTCTTACTCTTTACATAACATCTTGCTAAGCGAAGCAACTATCCACAAGACAGGACTCTTTTGGTTTGAACTCGAGACCACAGAGGAAAGACGCTGCCATTTATAAGAAATGACGCCACCAAAAGAGCCTTTTGTTGGTAATGGTTATGTCCAGACTTACATTCCAAGCCAGGATGTTGGCTCAGCCCTGCTGCAATGTCTAATTTCCTCCAAGGATATCTGGAAGAATCAAGATTCAAGAAAAAATTCTTTTCTCTATCAGCTTAGACACAGAGCAGAACTGAAATATAAACTCTAATTAAGGTGTTTCTGACCACACTTTCCTGCTTACTTTCCTAGTTTTGGTCTTTGAGGGTAATTTTAATGGATTCATTCTCTGATTCTACCTTTCCAGCTCCCTTTTAGCAGGAGCACAGAGATTGAAACATCCTTATCTCTACAGGGTGAGGGAGAAGGTGCTCAGCAGTCTATTGAATGAATTAAATCAAAGTCTCTGAAAGAAAACCCAAAAGTTAATGAAATATCAAAGTGATGGAAAAGAAATTGAAGGTAAAACTCTGAACATTCTCAAGAAGCAGCAAAGAACTTGTCGTCCTGCCCAAAGGCTTTTCTGTCCTGCTTCGTATGTTACTCAAAGGTATTTGTTTTTTCTATCCTCTTCTTATGCTTCCTTGTGTCTTCCTTATAATTCACATACAGAAAAGTAACTTTGAAAGAAACTCTAAAGTGCAAAATCAAGCACTATAAAGTTAGGACATGCCAGCATTATTGATGCACAAGGATTCTTATTTCGGGGCATTTTGTATATAAACGTGGTTTTTAATTACAAGCCCATGTACTATTTCTTCATCAGGGTATCTGCCTTGTTCAGTGAAGACTTCTTTTTATCCACAACATTCAGTTAGTGGCCTGGAGGCCTTATTTTAAAATACCCTGTGCTGAATACAAAATTATGTAATTTGTTCCTAGTGTTCCACAAAATTTGAATACATGCATCTTTATGGCACTTCTATGAGCAAAACTAATAGCATTCCCCTTAAAGGAGGGGAATTAAAGCATTGAGATTAAGGCTGTTGCTTTCCGAGCCTTCCTTGCACACAGATCCTTGTCCTCTGTAGCTTTACTTTTTCTCAGACACTGCTTCTTTTTACCTGCATAATTTGAGTAAGTATGTAAGCAAGACAGAAAAATAGAAATGACTGCTGTGAAAAGGGACAGAGGTACAACTTCTTGAGACAGACTAATACCTACCTTCTCTGCCTGGCTTTCCTCTCCACCAAACTCTCCACAACTCCCACCTTAGCTGTCTCCTTGTCACTGCCTCCTGGTTCCTTCTCCCCACACTGCTCTCAGTAGTTTCCAGTTTAAAACTCAGGGTAGTGCTAGAGTTTTTCATCATAATTTTTGTTTTAACATTACAAAACGACACAACTTTTCCCAAATTCCATCTCAAAATCAGACAAATCGTTTTTCTCTGTCAGACAGTGTAAAAGATGCTAAATCCCCGACAGACACAGATGAGACTTCAGCTGGAACTGTTAGGCAGGCAAAGTTACTACGGATAGACAAGGTGGTCTATAAATACCTCACATAAAATGATGTTGAGGGGCCACTGCTGTGGCTGTAAAACCAAATAATGAGAAGTAAGGAAATGCCAAAGTACAGGAGCAGTGTACCAGCTTAAGTCAACCACACTGCAAATGTGTTCCAAAAGCCTCTTTAGCTGACATAATGCTTTTACGTACCTGGATATGACAGCTGGAGATGCATACTAAACTGTGCCATTTTTTCGACTGCAATACAGCAGGCTATGTGAAGGTTTCCACCTTAAAAACAGTATTGGGCATTTTACCATCATTTACCACCTGCCCTCATTTTAGCTGCCCCATTTCCCTATTCAGTGATTCATATGGACAGGTGAACTTGCACAGGCTCCTACATTTCACTGATGGGGGAAGCCAGTGGGTAAAGACAACCCTGGCCTGCCAAGTGTTCATGCTCCTGCCACAGTTCAGTGGATGACTAGGTGGGAGGGAGCTGAAAATGAAATCCAAATGGTTTGTCCCTTTCATAAGCTGTAAAAGTGTCTTGAACTTTTTCAGCTCTGCCACCTGCAAAATGTAATGTTTCATTTTTTTAAAGCATTTTATCTTTAAAAATAAACACCAGAAGAACTGGGGTAGATTGCCTGCTGTTATTGACTCTGGAAGGACTGCTGACTGAAGCGCTACATACCAGCAGAGCAGTAGCAATTTAATGTTCATTAGTGTTTAGAGCACTCTCTCAGTGAGAAGATTAAGAGGCCAGAAAATCCGCAGAGTTTCTCTTCTTTGTTTGAGATTCAAGGTAAGAAAATGTATTCAGCATTTTCCTGTTCAAATTCTTTAGGAGACATGCCCACAATGGGAGATAAGACATTCCCTTCAGTACTCACAAATTCTTTTAAAGGATGATGTAAAAATAAAATGCTGGTCTGTGAGGGTGAATCTTGATAATGCAGCCTTACAGTATCTTTCAGGGGAAACAAAAGGAAAGGTGCAATGCTGCTACAGCTCAGAAATTGCTTTATTATCTGACTCACACTTAGAGCAGGACAGTCTCCATTCCTGGCATCTATCACAAAGAATCAGAAGATCAACACTGAGTTACAATTTTAAAATTACAGTGGAAAGAGGCTATTATTTCTGCTTTGTGGGACTATGCTAGAAGCCATCTCTCTGCTGTCTAGAATAGCTATTTCCCCCCTCAGTCTCAGAATGTTCTTGTTTGGGGATCATTAGAGCACATTTTTTTGGTCCAAATATTTTTGCCTTCCTACAGTGACAAAGAACAGGGCTGAAAAAAATCAGCATTTATTTTTTCAATTGGTTTCCCCACTGATATATTTGTTAATACAGTAATTAAAAGCAAATTAAGCTCCTCTATAACTACAGAAGTAATTATGGGTCATGTCTAATAACAGTTGCCAGAACAACTTACAACTATCAAACTATTTCATAGAGCACTTTCTCCCCTGTGGATCTCTAATAAGCTCAACAGCTTCTTTCCTTTACTAGCCAATCTGCCTAAGTACTAATTGTAAAAATCCAAATACTACCATCCTCAAAACATATGTATGGTTTTATTACCTCTCTTTACAATCTTCTTTCTCTGACACAATTGGTTTTCCTGGCCAGGAAGGCCAACCAGTGCACAGATCTCCATTCTTGAAGAGTTCAGCTGTCTCGCACTTGATAGAAGACACCAAACTGGTAACCAGGTTGTACCATGAAGTTACTGCAACCCTGTTTATAATATTGAAATCCACTTTAGTACAGTGGTGAGTGTCCCTGCCTGCCATGCAGGAGACCAGGGTTCGATTCCCGCCAGGTAGACAGTGGTGTGGTTTAAGAGTTGGGCTCGATGACCCTTGTGGGTCCCTTCCAACTCACAATAATCTGTGAAAAATTACTAAGGAACAGTAAGAGAGCATCTTTTTGACCTTCCTTTTCTTTTCCAAGTCCTTTTGGGTCCCTTCTAGATCCCTCTGCCTGGAGAGCCAAGTGCTGCAAGCAGCTACCAGGGAGCACTGCTGCACCTGTGGAGAAACAGCAGTCATTTGTGGTTATAAAATGCACATCCAAAATCTAAAGGGACAATCTCTCCTCCTGTGATGGAAACACTCTCTCTGGACATTAAAAACCTGGTTTTATGTTTTCCTTAGTGCCTTTTAGCCCAGGCACTAAAGATTATGCTCATTTGTTTACTTATAGCAAATGCAAGGAATTACTCAACACATGCAATAAGAATGCACCAAAGAGAGAAGCTGTAAAATATTTTTCATGCTGTGTTGACACTGAGAAAACCAAGGAAGTAAAAAGCAGACTGAAAGACAGTTTTTTTAAACCAGATTTACTAGATACAATACCTTAACTTTCTTCTCAGTCAACATTTCAAGAGAAAAAATACCTGCATCTGGGCAAGCTTACATTCTTTCTTTATTTCTATCTTGTACCATCTTTCATCTTACATCTGATTAAGCCACTTAATTTAAAGATATGCTGTTAGGTCACATTCAGTGTCAGTGAAATGTGTCTGAGCAACAGACCCAGAAAGGGATCTAACTCTTTGCACATCCAACATGTAAAGGGGCCCAAGAATGTTGAAGAAAATTATTAGAAATTAAGAAAAGGGAAGTATTTTTGCATTACTCTCCCTTTAATTTTCTAAGAATAAAAGGTGTTGAAAAGCATCTGCCCATGGGGGGGGCTTTATTTCCTCTGTAATAATGAGCTATGCAGACCCATTCTGCTCTGTTTTTTCTCCAACAGTCCACTACTTCATCTTAAAGCATGAAAAATGTAGGAGGATTATTTGGTGGAATAAGCCTGGAATGATACAAAAAAATTCAAATCATCACCTGGGCTTTTTATTCTTTTATGGATTATCTATGGGTATGATTTTTGGTACAGTTCTTGTCTCATTGAAGTTCAAGGAACTCCACTGTTTATTGCAAGAAAATAAAGAACTGTTCTTGCCTTCTCCATATTATCATTTCTCTGATTAATATCAATGCATATGGTTAAGTACATCTAGTATTTCTGTCAAGGGAGGAGAGATATGTATCTCCATGAGGCCATATGTGTAGAAGTTTTCAGACCTCACTTAGCCTCCCCTGTCAGTAGTAAGTTTCCTGTTTCCATAAGGATTACATTTATCTTACATTTTACACTCTGAGTATGCCTTATTTGTTACAGTGCCTTCTTTCATGATCCATCTCCCCTCTTTAGTACAATTTAGTACAATTCCTAAATTTATTTGGCTCCAGAGTCAAATTTATGTCATGTGTTTTGCCAGACAGTGAAAACACAGTCTTGTACAGGAATTTAAATCAATCAGATCATAAGATCTCAGTCCTGAGGAGTCACTCTATTAAAAAGAATTTATTACCAGAATACAAAATTATGTATCTGTAGAAATAAATCTGTAGTGCTGTACATATATCAGCAAAAGAAAGGAGGTTAGGTAACAGTAGTACAGTGTGAAAAAGTGCTTTGAATTAATGCTTATGCATGCTATCTGAAATAGATTTTGCAGCGCTTCTGAAAGGAGAGTTCAACGCGTTCTTCTTAATAGTCACCATTGCATTTTTCTTGTTTTCTTCTACCTCGCTATGACTGCAGTCCTCAGAGATATGATGCATCTGTAAGAACTCATCATTATGTCCTACTCTGGTTGTTTTTCAACCCTAACACTTTAAAAGCCATTAGAGATGGACTACGAGATTTCTGTGACTCAGGAGTCTGAAAGTTTCATGGTTCTCATCTATGACCTTGGTGTTTGGTGAAACGCTCCAGCTTCAGTCTTCTAAAAATCAGTCTTGTCATTGCCATTCGATTCATTGCTCATCCTTAGATCCCAGCACCCGCAGTGAAAGGACTGACCTTCCCCTGTCTCAAGCACAAGGCCACAGCATCCCTGTTGCTTGGACCTGCAGTGGAGCAGGGAAGCAGGGACTGAAATCACAGCAAAGATCACAGTGTGTTCCTGACTCTGGCACTTGTGCTGCTCAAATCCAGATTCACCTAGCATATATTTTTCTCTTTAAATATTCATAAGAGTTAAGCTCTATCCCACATTTGAGGGAGAGTCCAAGTAACACCTAGAAACCAAGCATGACCATATGTTCTGGATCAGTTGAGAAAGAATGATTCCTTCAACTATCTGCAGACACCCTGAGCTTCTGCACAGTGCCATTGTACTGAATCCAAGCAGCTGTAGAGCTCACACCTAGAAATAACCAGCAGAAACAGAGTTTGGGTGGCTAAAGTCTGCTGACAAGCCATTCTTAACTATGCAAGGGAGACAAGGACAATGACCGCAGATCTGGACACTGCTTGCTTACATAAAGCTATACACATATACAACTATTAGCAGTAGTATTACTTTCCACTTTGTCTCACTTGTAGCAATAAAAGACTCCACAGCAAAGGTAAATTTGAATTGGAAGAGGCGCAGTGAAAAACTTGTAGGACCATTAGAAGAAGATTCCAGAAGAACTTGGCATACTTACCAGCAAAAGGAAGACTGGGCACGGATACAAGAGAATAAACCTCAGCAATTATGTATCTAATGGACCTAGAAGCCTATATGCTGGCCCAAGAACAAAAGGATATAAAACAAGCCTGACTAACTTGGGCTGCAAATTAGGAAAAGTTTTCAGACTCTCTCAGCAGTGTAGTTTTGGAAGGACTTTTATAAAGGAAAGTGCACATACAACACACTGGGACTGAGACATCACCTGTGGCACCTAGGGCATGAGAAGTACTCACTACAGACTGCTCCCTGCAGGGGTCTGACTGCTCACCACAGGGGACAGCTGTCTGTGCCAAACCCTGCTGACCAAAACATTGATTGTCCAGTGCTGAAGTGATCTCAGTTGTTAAAGTCAGGAGCACAAAGGAGTCAAGGTGAAAGCTTTATCAAGAGTGTAGATTTCAGGGTTCAATTTATAGTACAGAACGCTTTTTAAAAAAATTTTAGACTTAATTAAGCTGAATCATTAGCGTTCAGCCTGACAGTATGCATGTCAGCCAAGTGATTTAACTTCAAAACTCAATTACTTTTTTTATACTGTTGGGGAAACAAAACAAGGAATAAATTCAGTACAGTATTTAATTCAAGTGCACCTGTGAAGATGCACTTCTATTGGTATAGGACCCAATTGAGTCTTGGCACAAACCAAGTGTAACACCAATGTTGAATTTGGCCAATTTGGTTGTTCAATGTTAATTCGTTTAACCTATAGCACTGAAGATGACTGAATTATGCTTTAAACACATAGCTTCATGTCAAGCATGAGCAGACCATCAAGACAGGGAAATGGATGCTTAGTCATCATGTGTCATCTAATAGCAATGTTATACTGCAGAAGAGAACTGTTCACCTTGCAATCAACCTCTCAGATCTCCTAATGAAAACCAGGGTAGATGCAGAGCAACACAAACACGTTCAGTTTTAATACAGAATGACAGAAAAAAGAAAAAAGAAAAGAGAAGAGAAGAGAAGAGAAGAGAAGAGAAGAGAAGAGAAGAGAAGAGAAGAGAAGAGAAGAGAAGAGAAGAGAAGAGAAGAGAAGAGAAGAGAAGAGAAAAGAAAAGAAAAGAAAAGAAAAGAAAAGAAAAGAAAAGAAAAGAAAAGAAAAGAAAAGAAAAGAAAAGAAAAGAAAAGAAAANGAAAGAAAGAAAGAAAGAAAGAAAGAAAGAAAGAAAGAAAGAAAGAAAGAAAGAAAGAAAGAAAGAAAGAAAGAAAGAAAGAAAGAAAGAAAGAAAGAAAGAAAGAAAGAAGACCAGTACAAATGACAGATAAGTAGGGGCACAATGCAAAGAATAACAGAAGCCTAAATAAGGCCCAGAAATCAGAAAGGGGCACTAAGACCTAGAAGAAAAAACAGTCAGTGTAGAAAAGTTTTAGCTGATCTGAGGTCAGCACAACAGGACTGTAAAGGAAGATAATGCAGGTACCTCCAAAACAACAGGCAGTAGAAGGACTTATAATCACAGAATATTCTGAGTTGGAAGGGACCCACAAGGATCATCGAGTCCAACTCTTAACACTGTCTCCCTGGCGGGAATTGAACCCAAGTCTCCCACACACCAGGTGGGGTCACTTACCACTGTACTAAAGTGGATTAAGAAGAAGTTGTTTTTCAAAGGTAAGAATATTAACTCAATGATGTATAAACCAGGTATGAAGGAATGCAAAAATTTTTCCTTTCCAAGCCGTCTTAACAACTTGGTTGGCCTCCCTCATGGGGGCTCCAAGATCGTCTGTGAAAAAGTTCTTTTCAGAGAGTTAACTGCACTGCAAGGCTGGAGAGGGAAAGAAGTCCACGTTTAAGTCTCCCAGCTACCAAAGGTCTCTTGAACAAAAAGAGAAATCCTTAAATCAACCTATCTCCTCTCCATCTCTTGTGCAAGGTCCACAATCTCCCTACAAGGGCTTTGATGGAAATTTCAGGAGAGGAAGAGGAAAGGATGAAAAATCCATGAGCAGAGTGAGATGACAGCCTGCTCCAGCTTTGTGACATTCTGGTTTATCTGTGGGTGAAAACCACATGTCAAGAGATGCCTTTTCTCTGAAACATCCCAAGAATACAAAGTTCTGTACCATACCTTGCACGTGAGGGAGATTCCCAAGACACTGGTCACATATTCCACCCCACTTTGTGTTAGTTATTAAAGCAAGGAAACAAAACCTCTTGTCATTCTCTGATTTAAGGCTCAGGATCTGCTGCTACAGCTCACTTGGTATCTGACCCTATCCCATAATCACCCTCATCCATGGAAACCAGCAAGTAGCACAGAAGGTCAGTCCATGAGGAGGACCTACCTGAACACGTTTGGATTTGTTAAGCCTGAGAGTATCACATAACTTCTTTTGCACTTGTATAACAGACAGTAAATTATAGTCTCTAGTGGTCAGAGCAGCACCCAGGTCAGAGAGGAGATAACACAGTACAGACTGTTCCTTCATGATTTATAGGTGAAGCGTTCCGTGCCGGCACAGCGACGATGCAGCTTTGCACCACACATTGTGATGCACCAGCACGAGCCAGGGTGGAGATTGGCAAGAGGAAAGCAGAATGCTATTATTTTTGAGATTGTACTGTTCTGGGACTACAGTTACTCTGCAAATTGAATTCATATTGATAATATGTATTAAGCAAACTATTTTTCAGAAAAAGGAAATTTCCAGTCTGTTTTCTGCTATGTAGAGGACAATGCCATATTTCAGAACAAGCAGCATTAATTTTCCTTTTCCATCCTTAGATTAAAATAGGATTTAATTCCATGACCAGAAAAAATACCATTAATAACTGGCTTATTCCTTGACACGGTAACTAATAAAAATATACCGGCTGAATTTTTTGCTTTCATTCTGTACCACAGGTACCTTTGAAAACCGGAGTCAAAACATCTTCTGACACTGATCAAATAAAGCCATGCTATTTTACAGTTATAATATCCCATGCAGGGAAAAAAAACCCCAAATAAACCAAAACACAAACTCCAAACCTAAAGCTTTACTTAACACCTACCTTACCCCCAAGGACTGCATTTTTAAGGCCTGACTTAGGAAACCACACTTTCCTGGACCTCTAGAGACTTTCTGGTGGACAGAGTAAGGAATTAATACAAAGAAAATGTGCAAAGAGAAGAAAGTAAAGTCTTCCTTACATAATAAGATGATTGGTGTGAATGCAAGTCGGTGTCAGTGACTACTTCCTGGGACTGGAGATGGCAGGGCTCGAAATAAAGCCTGAAACTTACTGGTTCTTTAAGGGGAGAGGGGAGGCAAGAAAGGAGGGGGTAAAAGGGAAGTATGATGTCTCCATCTTATTTTATTACAAGTAAACTTTGTCGTAATTACTCTATCTGCTTAACATTAGTCTCTCTGCTGCCACAAACAGTGGCTGCAATCCAATTAAATTCTACAGAGGAAGATTTCTGACTCCAGAACACTTAAATTCAAAATGGGCTAAATGATGTTTACTAAAGCCATGGTGAGAATTCACTTCATCCAGAAAGAGATAAGATTATGAAACACTAGAAATTTCAATGTAGTTTATACTTGTTGATACATACATGTATGTTTTATAAAGAATTTGAACATTATAGGTTTGTGTTTACCATTCTGGGATGTGCTTTCAGTCTCTGTACGGGTGTTAGATGGTGACTTGGACTAGATGATCCTTGTGGGTCCCTTCCAACTCATAATATTCTGTGAATCTGTGAATTATCAGAATCAAAAAAAAAGGATTTCAAATGAAGCTGTTACCCTTCTGAAATTTGTAAAATGTTATTCTAAAGAATAATTATGTCAGGTTACACTGAGAAATTTAGAAATACTATTACTTCTCTGCTCAGGGGTTATATGGGAGAAAAGATGGTGTTTATTTGGAGCTATGGACTGCAGTTTTAGGAGATTTTGAAACATCAGAAACACATCTTGATCTAATCAAGGACAGCTGCTCCTTTGAGAATCATGAACCTTCTTAGATTAGAAAGCAAAACTTGAAGAGTTGGGCAAAAAAAGTTGGTTCAGTTGAAGAAGTTTTCATCACATTCATTAATTGTAGTATTTTATCTTCATTGTAAAAGGTTAAAATGTTCTGGCTTGTTTTTTTCACTCTGCACTCCACTCGAAAAAAAGTGAATGGCCATTTCAAGTTGAAAAAATATTTGTAAAGTGTTAAAAGCATTTTAAATTGCATTTAAAATATGACATCATATATTCTGATAATTTGTGAAATAACATCCTAGGAAATATATTTTAAAAGTCCTTTACCAAAACTGCTTCATTATTAAAAAAAAAAAAAAACTGAGCTAAAATATTTGTTTTTACAAAAATTCATATTTTGCATTTGGTATACACTTCATAGTTATAAATACTATTAGGCTTTTTAAAAAACTGAATATTTTCAAAATTATAATTGCCATTATAATGTAAAATGTTATGGGGTATTTTAAACTTAAATTTCATTTGGAATACAATTTTTAAAACAAATTCTTTAGAAATATATTCTAAAATTTGAGTTACATAAAATTAAATCATTCCTGAAGTTGCAAAATATAAAAATACAAGTTTAGTTTAACTGTAACTAAAATTCTCTGTCTTGAACTTGTCAGTGTAGAATTCCCAAAAACCAGATTTGATAATATTTCTTTCATATTCCAAATGTATGAGAAAAGTGTTGAACCAATGGTATCAGTCTCTTAGACTAGAGATTTAAAGTTCATCACTGCACACACTAAATTTTCAATCTTTATGTAGTCACACCCTATTTTAAATTTTCTGCCAAGTTAATGACCCAACAAAATAAAAACAATTCACATTTCATTGCTGTATTGAAGAAGCAAGTCAATTTAACATAAAATCATAATTAAAATTTTCGTTCTAAAGTAAAGTCTTTTTTAAGTGATACTGTTGTTTCTTAACTGGAATTTCAGGATGATACTTAGCCATGAAAGTGACACAGCACAGCAAATCTGTGAAATTTCTCGAATAGCTGTTGTGTTTGGGTCCCTGAATTATCATACCACAAAAATAACACAATTTTTTTTATAAAGCCACAGGAGAACACCCTAAATGCTGTGTAAAATCACAGCTGGAGCCAAACCACATCAGGCAGGTCATGTCCCTCCCCCTATGATAAATATGCAACCACACATATCCCCAGCAGAAGGACACAGTTACCGCAATCCTCCCCTAAGATTCAGGGAGGTTTCTGCATTTGGAGCCTCATCTTTTTCTCCCAGATGTGAGAATCAGCAGTTACAACAGAGTGATTTCAGCAGCAGCTACATTTTAGCAATATCAGGTTAGCTGGCCAACCTCTCTCTCAGGGTAACTCCATTGCGTAGCAAAATTTTTGCCTTTCATTTAAAATGGAATTGTCCCTGTCACCTTGCTCTCCAGGCAATGCTGCTACCATTTTATGCAGAGACCAGAAAAAGAGAAGATGAAAAGAAAAAAACAAGCAATAAATACACATATCATTGACATGATCACCTAAATAAATCCTAGACAGCAAAATAGAAAGTTGACATTACTGAGGAAAGGACAAATAATGTCAGAGAAACTCAAAAGGCATAAAGAATGCATAAAGGCATAAAGAATGCTAAATATTTTGGGGTATTCAATAGACACATTTTTTTAAAAAAATTATTTTCAGGTCCCCCATAAATACTGCTAGATCTACTTGAAAGCAATCTAAGATAAAAGAGACAAAGAATGGGAGGAGTCTTGACTTTTCTCCTCCCAGCCAACACAGTTCAGCAAGGAATTTCTGGTCTCTGCCCATATTTCCAGAGTACAACAGGAAACTGCTAACATGCAGTGCATCACATCACCTTAGCCGCCAGTGAGACTGAGACACAATGGCTGCCATTACAGTAAACCCTCAAATTTTGCAGGGGTTCAGTTCTCCTCCACTCCCGCAAAACTCTTATTCCGCAAAGATAGGTGGGTAATGAATATGCTGCTTGCAATTAGCACATGGTACCTGGGGATGTGACTAAAGACAAAACCAGCACCAAAACCCCTGGAAAAGATGTGAGCCTCCCAGCCATGTGGAGATGCAGACTCACACCTTGGCGTATTGCTGAATGCTTTACCTGCCTTCACCATAACTGCAATAAATAGGAGAAGAAGCACTTTGTTTATCACAGTGGGTGATAAAACACTAATTGCGTGCTTTTTTTTTTCTACTTTTCAATTTCATAATATCTCCCATTGCTTAAATTTCCTACTGCTTACAAGAATTCTTATTTTACTATGTAAAGAGGTATTTCTATATCCTTGTACTCCCTTGGAGTTTGCAGGTTGGCTGTATGCTCTATTTTTCCCTCTAGCAGTCATCACTTAACCAACAAAATCTCCCAGTTACATGGTTTCCTCAAAAATAATCCTGCCAAGCCTCACCCCTCATATTGCTATTCTTCTCTGAACTATTAGTTTTGTTTTAGTCATTAGATTATCAAAATCAAAAAACTGTCTTTTACACATGGCCAGCAACAAACCAGTTTTTTAAGCTGAGTACAGGCTTTCAGAGAAAGGTTGGGAAACACAAATATTTAGAAATATCAATCAATGTAAATGTTCCATCATGCTAAGTAAAATTTTATTTGCAAAATATATATAATCTACCTTCTGATCAGTGGCAATGTGTGGAATCAGTGTTTAAGCAAGTATCCTTTCTGCTGATGTTTCTGAAACCTGCAAGGAGTGATGGTAAACACCAATTTAATATGAGAGTTTTCTCCTCATTTTTTAGTATATTTTCCATTATCTTCCCCAGATATCATCTCCCAAACAAGTAGGCCTGACAGAAAATTATGAACAGAGCACAAAACTGTCTATCCAAGACCGGTGTGCTGATCACAGGATGACAGTAGCTGCCTTTATTAAGCACCTCCAAACAAGGGAGCAGGATGCAGAGAACACAGCAGCTGAGAAAGAATAGCAATGCTTAGTCCAGTTCATGCCATTGGCATAGCATGACATATAAATTCATTATTCAGGGGAAAAAACCCTGCATTTTGCCACATAGAATCAGAAGAAATGAAACCTAGGGTTTGAGGAATACTCTAGGGAGGATATGTTCAGTCTTCAAAACATCAACTCTCTTCCAAAGCTTTTTCTCTAGTCACAGAGGTGAACTTCAAAGATTGCCCAGACTGTCCATTTCCAAAATGCAATCTAAAACACAGAAAGTGCTGATAGAATCAATCTTTGGTAAGAAAGAAAGGGGAAAAATGTTATTCTGGTGTTTTGAATTGTCTAAGTAATCTGAAAGAAAATTTCCAATTTTTTACATATTTGCTCATTACGTAGTTATTACAAAAATATATACTTACAGCAAAAGAGGCCCTGGAATACCAACTCTTAGAGCAGCTCTGAGCCCAGCATCTCTCCTTTTCTCTCTTCTGAGCACAGCTGCTTCACAGCCAACTCCCTAGCATCTCCAGGGGGTCCCAGTGGCATCATCACATGCTGGCAGGGCAAAGACCTCTAGGATTTTGTGAACTCCATTGACTGCATTAGTTGTGATGGAAGCAATTATTGAAGAGTGATTCTACAGCTACGCCAGCTTACTAGAGTGGCTATTGAGCATCTTCAGTAGCAACACACATATGCCTTTGGAGTCATGCCTCTGCTCCACAATTTTTTATGGAAATAACTGAAAAATGGCCCAGAAGTTAATACCATAAGGACATAGTAAATGCTGCTTGAAAACTGACTATGCCACCCTCTTGCTAAATGCCCTGCAAAAGGTTGTAATGACAAATTATAAAGGGGAAATACAAGTCACAAAAAACTGAGAGGAAAAATATTACCTAGGCTCACTGAAATATTTGTTTTAATTTCTTTTTCCTGAACACTGTCATCTTGAAATGAAATAAAGTTTATCACTAAACTCCTGAAAAGTTTCATGTTACCTATGTCAACCTCTAATAAAAATTTCTGATGCCTTTCCATATGTCACTGAATCCAGATTTTTCACTTAATTTTGCTTTTTTGAAAATCTGACATAAAATGTTCCACCTGAAAATTTCCAACCACTTCCTTTCTAGAAGAAGCTGAAAGAACATAGTTAATAAAATTTCAAGAAATCAGAGCATTTATAGGGCGGAACGTGTACAGAAACTACAAGCATGAGACAACTACTGAATACATGGGCTGGTATCTGCCACAGAGCACTAAATGCTCACATCTGGGAAAAGATCAGTTCAGGCACCCTGCTGTATGCGTGCTTCTCTGCAGTACAATTAAGCACAAAAGCCATGACAGCCTTAATCAGATGATTACAGCACATTTAGGTATGGCCCTGCTTAAGGGAAATCCTGTTAGCAATACGTCTTTAACAGAGAAAGAGGCTAAAGAGACTTGAGCATAATTATCCATATCGAAATGAATGGAGTTCACAGATCAACACAATTGCCAAGTAAAATACGTATATACCTATTTTGATCTGGGAGTGTGATGGAGTCTCCCATGAACAGACGTATGTATTGCAATTGCAAGATGCAACGGCACTGGTGTTCGTCTGGGGCTGGGCTCCCCTCACACTCAACTGTGGATGTTTCTCTCCCTTTCTATGCACAGGTTCCTGCAGCCATGCTGAGGGCCTGACATCAGTAATGCCACCCCAAAGCCCAGAGAAACAGACCGGGAGCAGCTGCCTTCCCAGTCACCACTTGTAGCAGCAGCAGAGCAGCCAGCTCACCTTCCCATTGTTCCTGAGCTGACAGAGTAGGATGGGCAGGCAGGAAATTTGTTTTTCTCTTGCTCAAGGAGAAATTTGGCAAGCTCAGACTCTGGAATATTTTAGAGGCATAACCAATCAGCTGGTTTATTTACATAATTTCCTTACTCTTTTTCTCCACCCTAAAGTTTCACTTCACTGTGTGTGGGGGGAGAGAAAATGGCATCAAATCCAGAGCACCAGCCAAAGTAAGAGCTGCAGCTTGGCAAGTACATGACAGGAAAGATAATCTTGTCCTAAAATTCCTCACCTTGGCGGACTGCGGCACCATCTTTTCCACTGCCAGTGACCAGCTGTGTCCTCCAACATCCCTTTGTGCTTTTATATTCTTATTAGGATTCAGATGGATGAACTCAATAATATCAATGTATTCAGTCAACACCTTTAGCAGTTAGCCGTTCTAATGTTAAACTTTTTTTTTTTAAAGAATTTTTTTTCAATAACCTCCATTCCTTCCCACCAGTCACCTGCAGACTAAAAAAATTCAATTTGCCTAATTCAGCCTAAGTATTTTTACCAGGTCTCAGATGAAACAGCAGCACAACAAGGCTAAAAGTGAAGATAGAATCCCAGTATTGATCAATGTATGGGTGTTAGATGGTGAGTTGGACTAGATGATCTTTGTGGGTCCCTTCCAACTCATAGTATTCTGTGAATCTGTG
This sequence comes from Pitta sordida, assembly GCA_013390025.1. Lineage (NCBI taxonomy): Eukaryota > Metazoa > Chordata > Aves > Passeriformes > Pittidae > Pitta > Pitta sordida. The sequence goes on from WEKX01012598.1 coordinate 32,661, forward strand.
AATTTTTCTGATATTTAAGAACCAAGTGAGGACCCAGAAGAAATTTGACAAAGTCCCACTTTTGCCAACAGTCTGTGGATGGAAAACAATACATTTCTGAGCACTCCTTTGGGGGAAGTCTTTTGCATTTACAATGGGCACCTCAAGCATTGGCAGTTACACTTGCATTTCCAGTTATGAATAGGAAGTGTTCCTAGGGGAAGAGAAGTACCAGAGGCATAAGTCAAACTTAGTACCACAGAGCCTACTAAGAACAGGTACAGAACTGTACTTCCATTCTCAGAAGAGCCCAGCTCCCCTAGCAAGCTGAACACCTGCAAGGGGCAGAGGACTGGGCAGATGGCTCTGGCGGTGTTTGCTAGGGCAGGCAGCATGTGGGAGAAGATCACAGAATACAGAATACTATGAGTTGGAAGGGGCCCACAAGGATCATCTAGTCCAACTCACCATCTAACGCCCGCACAGAGACCGAACGCACACCCCAGAGTGGTGAACATAAACCTAGTTCCCTCACAGGCACACAGGCCACCCCGAACCAGGAGGGACCCACAGGACCATGCAACAAAGATGAAAGGCAAGGGCTGCACAGCTTCCAGAGGACAGAGCTGTAATGTTAGCTGCATTTGGTAAGCAAACAGGACCAGGAAAGGGGGCAGAGAGCCTCAATGTGAAAGGGCACTGCCTGTCACACAGGAACATTTCTCCTTCCATACCTACCTTATACAGGAGTCACAACCCCTATGCCCAGGCAGCCCTGGAGAGACCAGTAGGCTGCAGATCCAGATGAAGGAAGAAGGCACAATGTCCTACCTGCTTTACTGAAAAGACAGGAGGTTGTGAGTCTGTTAGGCTTAAGGATCTTATTGCAGGATAAGACATTGCAGGTATTCAGGACCTTGATCTTGTTAATTATTTTTAAATATAATCTTGTCATCCAATGATGAAGAGAGGGAAAAGCAGTTCCAGTACTAAGCTTTATCTACCCAGCAGAGAAGGAGGTATGATTTGGACTACACAGCTGGTAGTAATCTTTAAATATTTGTCAGCTACCACTCTTTTCTGCTGTATTTTCAATTGCAGCTGTTGTAACTAGCAGTGCCATCTGTCGTGGAGAGCCTGGCCAAGAGCCCGCTCATTTTGTTGACTTTTTGCTTGTAATTTTTTTCCTCCCTGATTTTCCCACCCATTCTTCTGGCACAGACTTGTGGTTCTCCTTCCTCCTCACAATAGGAGCAGATTCGGCAGCATCCTCTCCCCAGGAAGAGACAGATTTGCTGCTGCCACCTGTCTTTAAAGCCTCTAATTTCAGCTCTGAAACCAAGTTCTTATTTCACAGACCCCTGTTGCCTTTCAGTGGCTGACCCTGTGGCTCCCCTCCAGCACTCAACATCAACTTGGAGGGATTTTGAATTTCTGTTCTTTCAATCTTCCAATCCGATGAAGTCATCAACACAAACCAAAGAACTGCCCCAAAACAACTATAAATTTCTGTAATCCCTTCCCTAGGGAGCACTGACCAGTCTCCAAGCAAGATAAAAGACAGAAGAATCTGGTCTCACATGGCAGCAACACAGGTTTGAAAAAGAAGGTACAGTCAACCCTCTTCCACTTCGCATCCCCCATATTGCAGCTTCATATCTTAGCGGCATGATTTTTCAGCAATTAAGGAGGCCCATTTTGCAACTGCGCATGCACGACCTGACACATATGAATATTCAAATTAAGCAGTCATTATATTCTAATCAACCACCTCCCCCCCGCTCCGAGCAAGAAGGCTACAGCAGGTCGCCCCACCAATGTGCCTGTGCCATGGTGGCCCTCCCCATCCTGCTTTGCTGCACTCCGAGCAAGAAAACTATGGCGGGTCCCACCTCTGGCATGCCCATGCCGTGCCAGCTCTCCCTATCCTGCTCCGCTGGGAGCGCAGCGGCTGTGGCAGGTCCGTTCCAACTGGCCCACCCCACTCCTCTGGGGGCACAGAGGCTGTGGTGGGTCCGCTCCAAACGGTGCCCAGCCCATCCTGCTCCACTCAGAGCACAGCATTTTTGGTGGGTCTGCTCCGAGCAGCACTTGCCCCACTCTGCTCGTAGGGAAGAGGCTACATGCAGTTATGAAAGATTTACACACTCTCAGGTTAGACATGGTGTCTGAGACTTTCTTGAATGACTCTCCAAGACATACTCGTCTACTCCAAGTATGGAGAGACCACGTCTACCTACCCAGAGAGACACTGGGACAGTGGCGAGGGCAGCTTCCCCGCACCAGTGTTCCTGGCTGAGTGGAAAAGGGTTTTTTCCCATTGTGGAGTGGTCGTGGGCACTGGGAAACACCGACATAAACACCAATACACAGCGGGGAAGTGCCAAAACAGCACCAGAGTGCTGGGGAGCCATGCGAGGGTGCAGGGCTGTGGTGGTTTGATGCTGGCTGGATACCAGAGATTCACCAACAGCTACTCTCTCACTTCAACCCCCCCCACCACCACCACCACCATACAAAAAGGAGAAGAGAGGAAAAGGAAAAAAAACCTGAAGGGTTTTTGCTACAGCAGGAGTGAGGACTATTAGAAATCTTTTGCTGTCACAGGCAAAACAAACTCCAAAGTGGGAATGTAAAGGATTTATTTCTAACAAGATCAGAGCTTAATATGAGAAGTATCATCTTAAAGGCAACCTTCTCCCCTACCCCACCATCTCTTACAACACATACCTCATTCCCTCTTTCCTGCAGGAGGCGGCGGGGGACAGGAGTAGGGGAAAAACAGGCAGTTTGTGTTTCTCTGCCACTGCTCAGGGGAGGAGGTCATTTCCCTGCATTCCATGGGGTCCCTCACACGGGAGCAAATCTTTCATGACCCTCTCCAGTGTGAGTCCAATCCCAGGGGCAGCAGCTCTTCCAAACTCTGCTGCCCATGGGTCATTCCACAGGGTGCAGTTCTCCAAGCACTGGCTGCTCCATCATGGTCCCATCCAAAGGACACAGATCCTACTGGGTAGAGTTCTACTCCAGCATGGACTCTCCTCTCCATGGGCCACAGGTCTCTCCTGGAACTCTGCTCCAGGGCTGCAACCTCCCTCCAGTATCCACCTGCTCCAGCGTGGTCTTCCCTCTCCATGGGCTACAGGTGAATTTTCTGCATCCCCCTGTTCTCTCCATTCCATGGGCTGCAGGGGAACAGCCTGTTTCATCATGGTCATCACCACAGGCTTCAAGGAGACACCTGGAACACCTCCTCCCCCTCCTTCGGCCCTGGCCTGCATTTGGTGCCTGCATTTGCTGTTACAACTTCTCACATCTCTTCTCCAGCAGCCATCTTCTTCTTCCTGTTCCAACTTTTATTTTCTTCTTCTTAAATATGTTATCACATAGGCGTCTCTATCTCTTCTGGTTGGCCTGGCCTTGGCCAGTGGTGGGTCCAGCCAGGAGATGGCTGGCATTAGCTCTGCCAGCTATGGGGGAGGTTTCCAGAAACTGCTTGAAGAAAAGCCCCCCATAGCCACCCCCACTACCAGAAAACCAGCCACAGCAAAACCAATACAGGGGCAAATTTGTATATTAATGAGCTGCCAGTCTATGTGGACAGAAGGCTTCGCGGATAAGAGGCAAGACCCATGGTACTCTGGTATAGGAGACCCGACTGTATTATCTCATGATTTCAATGTGAAGGAAAACACTCAAACCCTGACTGAGACAACTAGGATTGTCATGTAATGCCATCATAACATTCTCCTTTCAGAAGTAAAGCTCACTGTACGAGACTGAGATTAGTGGCCACTGTAGTGTAGAGGTAATCACATTGATCCGGTGAATTATGCAAGTCTGAATTTAATGCTTCTGAAAACTAGGTGTGACATTGCTCAGAATAAAATGCTTTCTGCATCAGAGTCAAATACGTCCTGGGCACTGAGAGTGATGTAATCAGAACTTTCACCGTGACTTCAGTACATCTGCTGGGGTGAACAAAACCAATTTCAACTCTACACCACTGAAATGTCAGTACTTGTTACCTCAAAGAGCTAAATCTAGTGGCAGTGATTTTAAGAAAGTCACAAAGAAGCTGTTTATTATTTTCCTGGGACATTCAGGTTGAGATTTAAAACACCCAAAACTGACTGCTAGACTTGGCATTGAAAAAAAATATAAATTAAATGGGACCAGATCAACTTTCAGGAGAAGGGGAAAAAATAATCATAAGTCATAAAATCATCTCAAACTCATTCCTCCAAAAACCAAGAACTCAGATGCAATAGTACATCATAAAAATCCCATCAGATTTAGGAGCCTGGGGCTTCAGTTTTTGTTTCACAGTAATGAAGTAACCTCTGGCTAACCAGAAATGAACATTTCCAAGCATATTCCCAAATTATCAGCTCTGTGTTACCATAAAAGCTACAATGAAAAATTCAGAAGCAATCCTGATAGAGCAGTAGCCTGAATTGGCAGTGGGCATAAACAATATTTCTTTCATTTATAAGTAACCAAGCTAATGGAAAAAAGTCTCCAGACCAGATGTAGACACGACTTTTAGCCAGACCACATGTGGACATGACTTTTAGGAAAACTAAGTTGGTAATGCCTCCTGGTTAATTTTGATTGTGATAGGATGTGTGCAGTGTTAACATGCGTTGTAGAAGTAATTTAACTTTGAAGACAGAAGATCTAGTTCATAACTTCCAAAGCAAGAATCACCTCTTCTGAGTGAGGAAAACAAAGAGCCTCTGAAATTGTACAGAACAAACACACAGTGCCCTGTGGGGACCTAGAGCCACCAATTCTTTAAGCAGATGGCAGGCTGCTAACTTTCCATATGATAAGAGGGCAGGCAGGACACACAGTCTTCATTTGAAACCATTGTTCTCTCATGGTTGTAGGAAGTAATCCCCATTGCTTAGGATGGGCATTACAAGGTTTTTTCTCTGAGTATGAGATGACATCACCTAGAAGAGGGCTGTAGCCGAAGAAGTACCTTGATGGAGTGGCTTTGTAAACTTTGGAAATAATGTTACTAAACTGCATGAGACTCAGAGACACAAAGGCATGCAAGACAGAAAGATTGCCAAGGGGTCCAGGTAACCTGCAAGCCTAGTGTATCCCAGCTGAAGCTGACAGAAATGCACCAGAATATAATATAAACTGCTCATAAAAAACACAGAATAAATAGAAAAACATAAATTTTTCAGCTATTTCTTCTACCTTCACAAGACATGACTTATACAATAGTTTTGAGATAATTTTTTTTCTCTTCACTAGAGAAAGGCAAGCAACTTATCCTACACATGTAGAAAACCTTTTCCGAGGTACTATCTGAACCAGGGAGATATAAACCTCTGGGGATTTCTGCATTTTATAGGTGTTTTTCAAGCTACTGAAAGGAGAAATCCACTTTAGTATAGTAGTGAGTGTCCCCATCTCTCATGCGGGAGACCAGGTCTCAATTCTCCACCAGGGAGGCAGTGGTGCTGTTTAAGAGTTGGACTTGATGATCCTTGTGGGTCCCTTCCTACTCAGAATATTTTGTGATTGACTTGTTTCTGAGTGGCCATTAGATGGTTGGCTTTTGTCTTTATCTTCCCCCTATGAACTCCCCAAATGGCCTCTTCTCAGCAAAAATCCACAAGGTGGAGTAGAGAACAAGCTCTTCCGTGTAGCTGCTGCTATAGGGCCCTGGTAAGAGCAGGTATCCAGAAGCAATGTAGGCATGGTCGTGCTCCTGCAGGTGCTATACGCTTATAGCTGCCATGTCTCATATAAAATGGCACAGAGATCTACCCACATCACTGCCCTGCTTCCCCTGTACCTCTTTCTTGTTGCACTTCTCACGAATGTGGAGACACAGAGTAAGAAAGAAAGTAACTGCTAATAAGTTTTCCTCCACAACCTCAAATGAGAGTCTAGGCTCACAGCCTCACTCACAGATGTTGAATTTTATTCTCATCCCTTGAACACGGAGTTATAGACTTGTTTGTGTTAGAAGGGGATTTAAGGATCATCTAGTCCCAGCTCCTCTGCTATAAACGACGACGTCTTTCCCTAGGTCATGTTTCTCAGAGCCCTGTCCAACCTGACCTCGTACAATTTCAATGGTGATGAGGAATCCATTCTAGACATCTCATGTTAGTGGTGACTGCAAGAAAATGCATGCCTCTCTTGCCTATGCATAGTGACAAGTTTAGAAACAGTGCTTCATAGAAGAAAGAAATAGTTTCACAAAATATTTTGGTGTTTGGTTTAGTTCCATATTTCAGTTGTACAGCACGAAAGCATTTGTAAATTACAGACACCCCCTGACCCAAAGCAGGCCAGCTGTCAGGGTGCACCAAGGTCCTAAATTGTGTGGGTTTCATACCCCTCTATCTCTGAGGCCATTCCACAGAGCTTCTTCCGGAGTCCTGGACATGGGAAACCTGATGTGGCCAAAAGCAAAACCAGACATAGTCAAGCTGGCATAAAGGTAGTCAAGTTTTGCCACCATCCAGCTTTGTCTCCGTTGAAACTTTACCCAGATGAAAATGTGTTTTTGAAAGGTTTGTCTCAGTAGAGCAAGTTCTGTGCCCAGCTCCAGCCACACAGCCTCCCCCATGTCATATCACCGAGTCAATGGCTGTCATATCCTGCTGTCCTGTTAACACTCTCCTCTTCTCATGTAGGGTTGAAGTGGCTTTAACTTTCTGGATGGATTTTTTCCACCTAACATATGACAGAGAGCTGTCAGCACAGATTCAGCTGAGAAAGTCCCTGGGGACTGCGGTCAATTCAGAGACCACAACCCTAAGAAAGTTTGTTTGTATGGGGAGGATATGATTTTTCTTTCTAATACTGTAAGGCATCTGCACTTTTTACCATGACTGCTTCTACTGACTGAAATATTTTTAAAATAAAATAAGTAATTAAATAAAAGCAGCCTGCTATCATGAACCACAGAATAATTTATAAACAGCCACCAAAACTTGAACTGATTCTGACATTTCTCTCAGATATTTACAGGAGAGAGAAATTCATATCAAATGTGCTCTGAAATCTATTTATAAGGGCAAGCTGAGAGATGGAGAATCTAAAACACAGAAAGACTTTATGAAAACATGAAATGGGTATAAAACTCTTTTCCAGTACCTTCCATATTGCATTTTACCAACAGTAAATACAAAATACAGTTTTGCCTAAGCCAAATCAGCTTAACATACATTTCCTGAAAACTAAACAGTGCCAAGTTACGAGAACTTGATTCATGTTCTATTTATATATATTTAGCCATGGGACTCAAAAAGGAACTAAGTCATAATAAGCAGAGAACTTGGTATAGCTTCATTATATGGGCAATAATGCATAAAACAGTTACCTGGATTGCAAACAGTTGATTTTTATATTAGACATTTTCTGATTAATTTTTGCTGCTAGTCAGTAATACTGTAAGTCAGTTACTTTCCAAAAGACTTGATTATTAACTATGAATGACTGCTGAGATGTAACAGAGCAGCTATGTCATCTTTTCAATTAGGCAAGCATTTCTTTGTCATCCCTGGTGGTTTAGAATAGTCTGTAAGTAGGACAGAGCAGTTATCCAATAAATTCAGTTTTAAACAGAAATTATTCATTTTTAATAGCGAAATGAAAGCTTTTTATAATCCCTCACAGAGTAAGTTTTATAGCATAGCAATTGTCTTACTTCCCTTGCTCAAGACTGCAAGCAAAAGCTGACACTTGACTGAAAAATGGTTTATGTACTTTATAAATATATTAATATGCCTAATATGAGGTATACACAAAATGCATATCAGAAACACCTTAACCCATAATCAGAAATTTCTTTAATAAAAATCATAATGATTTTTTTTCTTAAGTACTAATATAAAAAACTTACCAATCTCCTATCATTAACATAGGAAAACATCATCTAAATTAAAAGTAACCTACTCTTATGATAAAATCTAGATATAATTAATATATTTAATAGTCATATTAAAATCTAATGTGAAACAAAAGCCTTGATAATCCTAGATTCAGCACAATGACAGTTTTAGATCCCACCACAGAAACCAACAGTCAGTATCACGACTTAAAGAGAAGAGTTCTAAGACCTACCTACATGAAGTTGCTAGACTTTATTTCCTCATTTAGCTGTGAGCAATTACACATGAAAAGCAGGTAAAGAAGAAAGGAATACAGGGTTTAGAGTAGTGTTTTTCAAAGGGACTCTTCAAAGTCCTGGCACGTATTGGGTGGTGAGGCAAACTGCAATGGCTATGTCTCTCTCTCTCTTTCCCCTCTCCACAGAGAAGAACATCCCCTCAAGAAGAACTGAGCAGCACATTAACCTGCTCCAAAACAAGATCATGTGCCACCCCAATAAGTGTCATCCTTCATCTGATTGTTCTTCATCTCTGCATCCCATTTTCGACGTTAATTTTTTATCATTTTTTCTGCTATCTTGGACTGATGAAAAGTAGGCAATGATAACATCACCTTTCAAAGGCCAACAGGAACTTACGTTGGCCTTCCAGAAGGGCTGCATCACCACTGCATCACAGAAGCAGAACTGAGAAAATAGGCCTGATTTATAACTACAAATACAGTGAATCCTCTCTGTATCGCGACTTCTCCTTCACGACCTCGCCCATTTGAGAAGCAATTTTTTCGCAAATATGATTCTGCCATCTGGCGAGCTCAGCTGGCT
>WEKX01012598.1:41370-98870 GCA_013390025.1 Pitta sordida
GGAGTGCTGCCCCTCTCTCACGGGACCGGTAGATGTTAAAGGGAAAGAAACTCCCATACCAACCTGACCCCTCCACCCCCCCACCCCAACGGAGGTGCGGGCACGGCGCGGGGCGGCGCAGGCATGGCATGGGCACGGCTCGGGCACGGCGTGGCGGCGGCTCGGGCACGGCGTTTAGAGNCGCTGTGTTACCTCCACCTCTGCCAGGCCTCCTCAGAGCAACCATTTCTCAAAAGGAGAGATGTTGGGTTACCTGTTTTGCTGCCAGCTACTGACAGCTGTATGCATTTCTTTTTCTTACTGTTCTTTTTGTAGCATCCAGTTTGGTGTGTGTTTTCTGGCCTTCATCCTTTAAGTGTAAGCATTTGCTCTAGCTCAGTAAAATGCTGCTTTCCATGTCCAGTAAGAACATACATTTTAGGAAAAATAAGCCCTTTGAGTAGCAGTGGTCGAATGCAAGTCTTTTCTACTTCTACTTTGATATGATTCCCTTATTCTTAAACATTTCTGCTCGCTATGCTACATAGTTAATCCAGAGTCTAAAGATGCAAGACAGCCCATGAAATTAAAAGCAATTTCATGCACCAACAGAAGTAGTATTTTTTTTTCTGACATTTTGACCTGAAACCAGCTAGAATGTAGAAGCCTGATCAAATAGGTGTTAAAGAAAATCCTGAATCCTCTGCTGATGTATGGAGAAAAACAAGAACAGAAAACTACAAAGAGTAATAAACAAAAGCTCTCAGTGTAACAGCAGCTGTATTTTCCTTTCCTGAGATCAACTCTTATCTTAGTAGAGTTAATAGAAAAATCAGCATCAACTTTATTTGGATCAGGATTTCTCCCCTCTTGACTTAGCATACTGTGATATCAAGACAGGGCTAGACCATTAACACCAGCTTGTCTGTTGGCAGCCCTCAGCATTGCAGATAATGCAGATAATGATTTTTTATCTTTCAGATTTCTAAAAATTCAAATGAAGTACACTCTCATCTGAAAAATTCACATATGTATATTGCATTACATTCTGCCTTATTTAATTGCTCACTAGATATATTTTAGAAGGAGCGGAAAACAACTAGAAAGCTTTTACATTCTAACACAGGTTCTCTTTCACCAGCTGACCATGGCACTTCTGCATTTCACCACTCAGGATCAAGATGATGTCAGAGACTAAGTATCTCAGGATACATCACAGAAGTATGATCTTTATTCATGTTAGAGCTCATTTTGTATCAGTGTCTTTACCATGGAAGCTCTAAAGGAAAATAAATTTAATAAGAGCCATCTGTGACATAAAACTGCAGAAGAAATAATTAAGATTAGTAGCAGACTTGGTTTGTGAATGAAGATATACAATCTGTAACCCAAGTTTATGAATCCACTTTGTCTAAATGATTAGTAGCTCAATTTTTGGTTGATGGCATTTAGGGCATGAAAAATCATGCTGGTGTATTAACCATTTGATCAGCAACTTGTATGACTTTTTAAAAATTAAGAAAAAAAAGGCACTGTTCAGTTCTCTGACTCAGACAAAGATTATAAAAATCACAGGGCCGGCCTCTTAAATACTTCTAAGAATTTTGATGTGATAAATGGACAGAGGGAAATCTTCACGTTCATGTAGCTTATTTAAACCTTGTTCTCTGCAGTCTTGCAGAGTATATTTAGTTTTTCATTTTCCCTTCAGAAATTTCATTTCAGAAGCACCTTAGGAACAGCTATTTTAAACCTACACATATCATTGCAGGGATGCCAGTGCTAACTTACTGACAAAGCTGCTTAAGGATGCACTGAAATCACACTGAGCAGATGAGAAAGGGAGGACAGAGCTGCTATTAGGTATTCATCCTTCAGGAGAAGTTTAAGTCTGTGCTCTTCAGTGAATTTTTCAAACAGTCTACATCACCTTCAACACCTCAAAAATCTTCTGTTATCTACAGTTTTCCATGTCTATTTAGACACATTTTAGTGTTTATCAGAATACGTTCCACAAGACAAACTACCAATGAAATTCAATAGATGAGACAGACTTTAAAAAGGCATTAAAGTCTGCAAGTATTTGCTTAAAGTTCTCCTCCATTCTTCAAGAAGGTTCAGAAATGTGTCTGCCCTTCATATGTTCTGTTATCAGAAAATAAAATACTCCATAATTTTATGCTCCAAAAAATTCTGGAAGCAGTATTGAACACAAGACCTTGCAATTGACTTTTTAGAATGATAGAATTACAGTACTGTTTTACTTATGAAAAATGAAGGTTATTCTTCAATGTCATGTATTTTATCCTACACTGTATTAACACACTCTAATCAACATTGGCACCCCAAACAGAATGGATCAAAATATTCTTTTGTTCCATAGGGCAGCTCACTCAAATTGATCAAAGATTATAAGATGCACATGGGTTTCATGCTACTTAAGAATTTAATTATCCAAACATCCCCAAATCCAACAGCCTACTAGGTGCCTGCATCTCCTCATTCATATGTATATTCATTCATTCATATTTAGAGGTGGGATCAAATACAGACTGTTCAAACCCAGCAAACACATTTTAGAATTACTCCCTTATATTCAAATAATGTTCATCTGAAAGTAACGCAAAACCTGTCCCTTCTCCTGCCCCCCTGCCTCTATTTTGTCATTTACACTTGTAGCTTGGATATCTAAAGGTTTTAATTCAAAGCTGCTGCTGCCTGGTATCAGTAAAGCCAGGAGGCAAAGAGGTTGATGCAGACTCTGTAGAATGACAGATACATAAATTAAGCGACGTTTCAGCAGTTCTGGACTTTGAAAGGATCACCTGCCAAGTGAATGAAGTACAGCTAAAACAAAGTTAATAAATCACATGGTAAATACCTATACTTAATGAACAAATATCTTAAGAGAAATAGCTAAACTTATAGCTCAGTAGTCAACAAGATTAACCTGAAAAGAATCTCCTACAATAAAACTTTAAAAATCTTTATCATATCAATTTATGATATCATATCAATTATCAATATTTTGTTATGCCACCAATCAGCATTAGCAACAGAAATGTTTTTTTAAAAGTACGCAATTGCAGATTCAGTGGTGAGTTTTCTCAGTGAGATTTTTTTTTGCTAGTTTTCTTATTGTAGTCTTCGCTCCATATTCACTAATCAGTTCTCTGCAGTAGTTTTATTTGGAAGAATAGTATTTGAGTAATGCTCTGAATTCACTTCTAGAGACGTTGTGTGATCCAAGGGAAAGTACTCCAGGCTGGATCTCAGCAGACCACAGGTTGTACCACTGACTTTGCCACTGACCAAGTTTATTTTATTTTTCTCTCTGTGTCTCCATTTTCCTAGTTTCCATGGTCACAAGGTCAAACCATTTGAGAAAAGCTGTCACATTATATGTGTTCTCTCACTAGGCTCTGCAGTAAGACCAACCTATGTAGTAAAAACTTGTCCTTTTCCATGAATTACTAGCACCTGAGTGCAAGATTGTGTTTCCAGAGAGCACTCAACTCAAGATTAAACTTTTGAGAATAAATAAGGGCTTCTTAGGTCACTGCTATATCAAGTATGCATTATTGTGCTCTACAAAGGTGTAAGTGCAGTACATAGCATTCGGTTCTCATTTAATCTTCTTCATACTCATTCTGTTTAGACATGCCCTTTCCAACTACACTGAGTTTTATTTTCCGTGGTGCAACAGCTTGCAGAGTCTCTCACAAGCTAAGAGTTCTTGCCTTGCACCTGCCTCAACAGAGCATTTATACCTAGTCTCTCTAGGATGGATCATAGCATCCTTATTTTGAACTCAATCACTGAAGCTGGTTCTTACAAAAGAGAGATTTATAAGACAGAAAAAGTCATTATGTAAAGATCTAGGAGCTTTGAACTGCAATTATCCAACCCAAATGTGTAAGTGCTGCGTATTTACACTGAAGTCTGTGACATCCCTAGGAAATTTGTCCTCGGCATTAGTTATTCTTGTGTTAATCTTTAGCCAGGATCTTTGTTGGACCAGCTAATCTGTATTATCCTTTTACCTTGTCTCCCTGGAAACATGCAGATTGCAGAAGAACTGAAATAGTCCAACTGCAGATGAAGGCAGGTTTGAATAATAACGCTGCTTCAGCATTCGTCTGTCAATTTATCACTTATTTTGAGATATCCAAAGCACTCTTTGGTGTAAAAGGAGCACAGGTGTTCAGTAGTTCTTAAGATCATTGCAAAAAATCAGATTTGTTTTTAATTTGTCTACTCTGTGTATTCACACATATCTGTTCAGCCCTTCCCCCTTCATTCTATTTTAGTGGAGCCTAGACTAGACTAGACTAGACTAGATTAGACTAGACTAGACTATGCCATGTTGGAAAGGACTCACAAGCAGCACCGAATTCCAACTCCTGGCTCTACACAGAACCATCCCCAAGAATCACACCATGTGCCTGAGAATATTGTCCAAATGCTTCTCAAACTCTGGTGGGTTTTGTGTTGTGACCACTTCCCTGAGGAGCCTGTTCCCATTGCCCATCCATCCTCTGATGAAGAATCTTTTTCTAACATCAAACCTCCATGTGTCCTGACAGCTTATTTCCACAGCAAATGGAAGTGCATTTGCTTCTGGCTTTGCAAAATCCTACCATACTCTCTGGTAGAATGACTCTTTTGAGAACCCCAATGAAAATCATAACTTTGGACAGCTCTTGGTACTTGGTTGGTTTTAAATCTGGTATTGAGGTTAGCTATACTAGTCTATCAACTAGTCCATCAATTGTCATGATATTGACAATTTTCATTTATTCTGTTCCAATATAGTAATACAAGCTTAAGAAAAATTCAGTATTTGAACTTCTACATTCCTACAATGCCAGGAGACAGCAACAGAGAATACAAATGCACTGAAGTCAAATGGATTTTTTCTATGGCAAAAGGTCAGGTTTTGGCTTTTTTTAAGCTACATTTCTCATCTTTCCACAGTGTGTATCTGTATCTAAAAGACATGTTTACTCCTTTTTGCAGAACTGCTTCCTCCTCTCTTTTCACACCGGTCATCTGGTGGTTCCTCTTGTGCAATTGAATTTGGCAAGTGCAAGGACATTTGTTTATGCTATGCACAACCTGGGGGATGCTATTTTGACAGATGATAGTTCTGCAGCATCCTTGGAGACTTTTAAAAGCACATTAACAACTTCTTTATTTACAAAGCTTTACAGCTAGGATGCACAAATCACCCATGGCCTGTTTATCGAAGGAATGTTTGACTGTATTTTTAGGTATGCACCTTGTGTAAGCTTTGCACAAACTGAGAAAGATAGTCCGTCTGATCTTGCTATTTTGGAAACTTTAAAATTCATGTTCCTTCAATCTTCCTCCTGCTTGATTTTCTTTTTCATTGGGTGGTGTGAGGAAAGGAATGCATGTTGTTGGGGGTTTGTTTTGGTTGGCCATTTTCTCTGCTTTGGTCACTGCAGTGGATGCAAGAGGAAATCTGGGTTTGCCTCAGCTCCATGCAGCGTCACAGAACAGCCATAATGGCCTGAACATGTCCAGGATGTTGTGTCATATTCCAGCCTTTCTTTCTATGCTTGCAAAACCATAGCTTCCTTAAGGCTTTAGCAGCATGATTTGCATTGTTTCTAAGGTTTCTTTCCCCTTGATCATTACCATTTCAGCTGATGCTATTGCTTGCTTTTCTTCCTCCTTCCCAGTCAAACAACACTTTATATTGAGAGGCAGTTGCTTATGTTTTCACTTTCCCTGTGCCTCCATTCCCCTCATCTCTAAATCAGGAGAAACACTGGGCACTGATTTTTAGCAAAGCCCCACAGCCCACATGCAAGTCAGCAGAAACAACAAATGCTCAGGATCACAGAACATCAGGCACTATCTGCATATTTATGCCATGTTCATTGACCAAGAAATTGAGCAGCTGCACCAGGCTGGTGTTGTCAATTCTTATGATCTTTTTTCCAGTCTGAGATTATACAATGGTTTTAATCAATGTTTCTGGTATAAGCCCATTACTTGGAAATCTCAGCATTCGTCAGAGAACATGGGCCCTCAGCAACACAAACAGAAACACAAAAATACCATCCAGGTGTCAAGGCAGGTAAAAAATGCATTCCAAATTTTTTTATTTTATAAAGTATTAGTTTAAGACATTTCTTTGACTAAGGAGGACATAAACCAGGATGCTTAAGACTTGCAGTGATGCAAAACATCAAAGCAATTTTCACTTTGTTCTCTATGCCAGTGTAAAGTATACAAGGTATCTACTATAAAACTGGGAAAATATTCATACTGAGTGGTGACTTGGTTTATTTAATGTACACTTAAAATAAGTCCATAATACTTTTGTAATCAAATGTTCCGTAAATACTCTAGAAAGCTGACAGGAACTTTCACCGGCTTCTTCTGAAGGGTGTATAATTTATCATTCACATAAATCCCCCCCAAACCCCTGATTCTCATCCAATCAGGAAACTAAAGCATGATGTCCCATGTACAGACCCAGATCGAAAATATGAGCTCTTGAGTATGGCATATTTGTAACAAGCTAGGCATATATATAATACATACATACAGTATTAACCTAATATTGCTCATACAAATTACTTGGAAATTGATTTTGGGCAGAGAAGTTGTCAGCTCTGTAATCTGTTTACAGACAACTTGTAAACAGAAGAAGTTCACCAGATGCTGATTTGCTCCATTCAGTTTTGTCTTAAATAAATTACTGGATTTTCTTCTCTATAGAATTCTTATTGGATATAAATAAGTTTCCAAAGGTCGATCTAACTGCAAAATAAATCATGGGAGAATGAAGGACCATCAGCAATTTCCTTAACAACATGATAATGGCACAAACCTGACAGTGATGTTTCTAGCACTTGTTATTTTAAGATTAAGAATCCAGTGGGAAATAATAGAGAAAAGGTCTCCTGTGGACAAACATGAGTGCTGCAAGGGAAGATGAGCATCACCATTCCTCAAAGAAGAGAGCAACAGCTTCATGCACTTCACATTCATGATCTGCCTTGCCCTGGTCCTCTCATTAGGCTTCTCCTGGGTCTGCTGCTGCCAAAAGTAGCTACTAGGACTTAGCAGAGCAGCCAAAGTTTGTCCCACTTTGTCATCTGTTGTTACCATGAGTAAGAAAGCACGCATGGAGGAGGAACAAAGTGCTTTTCCACATCCATATCCTTCACTGGGAAGGCAAGATATAAGGACAGTTGGGAAGGGCTGCTCTTTTCCAGTGCTGTAAAGTTGTGCTGAGACCTGGCCCATGTCTAATGTTTGCTTACATCTGTTGTGTTGGTGCCAGGAACATGCTCAAACAAATATTTCAGATGCAAATGTTTGGACGATGAACCATAAATCACTCTATATGGAAAAATATTTTTCCTGAACTTTTGTTATGGCAGCTAATCAAAATGCAAAGATTCAGATGATTTAGAGCGGTGGGGGTTTACTCTGTTTCATGGTACAAAAGGCTATTTTTCTCTGATTCTCTATTTGACCTGTAGGTAATGGGTTTCTATGTAAGACTGTATATATTCTGGTTCAGTTCTGTGAACATCTGGTGTAAAGGGTAGCTCTAGTTCAAAAAAAGAAAAAAAAGAAGGTAATTTTCTAAAATGCTTTTATTCTCTGAGTTTATGTTGAATAAAATTCAAGCTATAGTTTTTAAACAAAAATTTCCTCACTGTGTCTCATAAAAGGAACATTCCTGCAGAATAAAATGCAGATTGAGTGGGAGACAAATGTATTCATTCACTAACCATCCCACCAGGATGGAAGAGAAGTTATATATCAGAAAAAAAACCAACATCATCTTTTCCTCCTCATCTTCCTCTTATTTTTTCTAAGTCAAACACACACTATATGAATAATGGAGCTGACTCTCCCATTTCTCCTAGGGTGGGAGCTTCCCTTCTTGGATCATGTTGTTACATTATCTTCCCCCAGACATGCTTAAAGGACTCTAGAAGCAGGAAGGGCAGAAGTTAAAACTCCTCATCCCACCTTAGGAATACAGTATTATACTTTTTTTTACTACTGTGAATAAAGAATAAAATAAAAAAAATAAACAAAAGGCATTCCTATGCAAAAGCAATTCTTTTTCAGTTGATTTTAGCTAAAAAGGGACTTCATTGTCAACACTATTTCTATTTCTGTTTCTTTTTGTATTGATTTTTTGTGAACATTGTGACTTGTAGCAATTAGTTACACTTGCCAGGCAGCAATGAACATTAGAACAGGTATATTCTGAAATAGAGTGGGTGGGGAGAAACAGTAAATGTTGCCCATGAAGAACACAGTGTGGGTTTTAATGGAGTATGGAAGCCCTTCTGAGACACTATATAAATTAACTGAGCTTAATCATAGCAGTGAATTTAATTTTTTTTTGTCCCACAACAGGAAATGCATGACCAGCCAAGGGCCTCATGGGAAGAAACTCTCTCCTAAGCATGTTCCCCAGGTCATGTCCACCAAGATATACCTCCAGGAAAAGCCCTTCCTGCAAACTGGCTGTGTGTTACATTGTGATCTTCAAAACAAGGAAAGGAATCTGGAGATGTCTGTATGAAAGCTTTAAGGTACAGCTAATCTGCTGAATACTACAGGAACAAAAGCCCATGGAGTCCCAGTGCCAAGTGAACTGGATTTTATTGAAACTGGGATTTAGATATCTCCCTGTGACCAAAGACCAGGTCAGACCTCTTAGTCCATTTGCCACATCAGAATCCTGATCCGTATCTCTCAGTTCCTATCTCCTGAGAGAGACTAAAATTGAGTAGCTAACTCTGTGGAATGAAAGAATAAATTCATTTAATATGCTTTAGAGAACTACAAACGCATTTACTCCTCCACAGGAGATTTAGATAAAGTATCCCTTGAAGGTATTTCTGGGAACAGATACGTTAATACTCAAGCACATTTTAGACTGTGATCACTTAAGTTACATAGAAAAGTTAGTTTATGCAGAAAGAAGAGGTTTCTGAAGAAAATGAATTTGTGATGATAGCTAGAGGAAGCAGTCTGCAGTGCAGCTGATCACCACCACGCACTGCAGTGATTTGCTACCTGATTAGATAGGCAAGGTAACCATCAGCTGCTTCTTGTTACAACACTACAAAGTTGCCATTAAGTATGTACCTATTATCTCCTGTTAAGAGGGGTTTAAGTATTATCATATACACTGAAAGAGGCCTAAAAACTTTAGGTTTTCTGCACATGGTGCTTTTCCTTCTGGATCATAGAACCATAGAATTACAGAATCAATAATAGAATATCCTGGATTGGAAGGGACACTAGGATCATGGAGTCCAACTCCCAGCCCTGCACAGGACAACCCTAAGAATCATACACACCATGTGAATATTGTCCAAATGCTTCTTGAACCCTGTCAGGCTTGGTGTTGTGACCAAGGGAGTCTGTTCCAGTGCCCAACCACTCTCTGAGTGAAGAATCTTTTCCTGACCTAAACCGCCCTTTGTGTTTGACTTCAATTCTGGAGTGATGGAGACAGCTGTTAATTAAAGTGGGAGGAAGTTCAGTCCAATGAAGTAAGGAATATTTTCTATTTTCACCTGTGCATTAGATGGATAAAAAGGCTGGAAACCTTGTTTGAAGCCAGCTGCACTCCCCCTGCAAGCATCAGCACTCTGCTGTGCAAGAGTCATTGTGAGCCAGCTGTAAAGCATCCTCCACTCAGTCTGCAGAATCCCCGAGGGCACAGAAAACTGACTCAGCACACACCTATCTTCCACTGTCAGCCGGGCGAGGGAGTTCAGAGAAAGAAAGAAAAAAACCCCAAAACTACTTTCTAGACTGTCTCTACAGCAAGCAATCGAAAGCAGTTGTCCCAAAAGGATTCCCAGTTGGGAACACGGAGGGCAAGAAGCAGTGAGTGCAACAAAGCAGCAAAGCCAGTCCCTGGCGCTGCTGCAGCTGTGGCGGATGCCTGAGGATGGTAACTCTGGAGAGCTTGCCTAGTAAAGGCACATCCTCTGGTGCTGCTCTTCAATGTTCAACAAAATTGCTGGGAAGAAGGGAAAAAAAAAAGAGGCAATGTGGCCCTCAAAAACATGTGGTACAAACCGCACTCATGGCACTGGCAGGAACTAGATAGCAAATACAACAAATAACAAATGTATTTCTGTTTCTGTCTATAAATAAAATATACCATATGTAGATGCATAGCCTGTAAATACTAGATAAAAACATATTGTAAAGGGAGCCAAATCCTTTCTTTCTATCAGCAATTTATATTTGTCCAACTCAATAAAACTGAGCTTCAACCTTGCTTATGTGGACCCCTGAAAAACCTGCAGTAGAGACACCACCTCCAGAAAATTGAGTTAAACCTTTCTGAAATTGGTTCGCTTTCCTTCTGTATTTTCCATCACTCCCTTAGAAGCAATTTTTGAGCTATCGAGGGTCAGCGGACTACAGATTAAAAAACGCTGCCCCAGAAAGCCTGATCACAATCTGAGGCTTGCTGTGCTGAGTATTCCAAACACCAGAGGTCATATACCACCTCAAAGGTTTTACAATAAATAAATGAGATGGAAAGAAGAGACACAGGGAGTGGGAAGCACGGAGAAGCAATTCCACTTGCCTGAAGCCGT
Organism: Pitta sordida; assembly: GCA_013390025.1. Classification (NCBI taxonomy): domain Eukaryota; kingdom Metazoa; phylum Chordata; class Aves; order Passeriformes; family Pittidae; genus Pitta; species Pitta sordida. The sequence goes on from WEKX01012598.1 coordinate 51,984, forward strand.
ATGAGTCAATACCAGAGTCCCACTTGCCTTTGATGGTTGTGCAGCTCTCCTTGGAATTTAAAAAACCCTTTTCCATCCTGGTGTGGAGCAGCAGCTGAACTGAAGGAAAGCAGGGGAGATTCACCAGGCAGAATTTTAGTTAGAATTTAGTTAGAATTTAGGCTGCAGGTTTTAGTGGGCTTACATCTCTTTCTGCCCAAGATTTCCAGGTTTCACACACTCACCACGGCACCACACCCGCCACATCCGCTTTGGAGTCTTCTGGGGTCTCCTGTCGATCATTTTCACTTCAGCAGCCCTTTGGGAACGTCAGGCAATGCCGACTGCCAACTGCATTATCAGAGCGCTGCACTGCTGTGAGACATGCCCACACTGAGGGTACATCCAGACAGAAAATGAGGTTTCTGCTGCTATCAGGTCTCTACTATTAGATACTGCTAATAGAGAAAGGCACTCCAAATACCTAGGACCAACTGGACACAGAGTCTTTTCTCCAGTCCAGCAACTCTGTGGGAGACAGGAATGCAATCTGGTAGTAACTGAAGTAGAGTATAACGTGTCTTACAGAGTGGACGTTGCCTCACTTAATTCCACATTTCTGGTTTTAAAATGCTTTCTTTAGTTACCTCAGAATTATGTATATAGGCAAGCTCTGTGAATATTTATATGAGTATTTCTATATAAACATATTTCTATATAAACATATTTCTATATAAACATAAAAGGCTAGATCATGCTCAAATTATTTGCAAATGTCACCTGTGTAAATTCATTTTGGACTACCCCAATGTAACAAATGCACGCAGAATCAGCAGTTATGGAGGAGCTGTGCAGAGGGAAGCTTGCTGGGTGTCTGCAGAGCCAAGATCCTGTGGAATTGCAGGAAGAGCTAGCTCAAGCAGCAACAAACAGAACCTGGCTGTAGGCTGCATTCAGGGATGGCATAACCTCCCTCTGAACATGAGTGGAGATAACCATCACATGAAACAAATTGAACCTGTGAAATACAATTTAGAAAGATTCCTGAAACAGCAGGCAGAAGAAATTAAGAAGGACAGACAAGACTTCCCCATTTCTAGTGAAAGGGAGCCAGTTGTCTGGGCTGGAAAAGTCTGGTTGCAATCCCAAGAGTTTGATAGGTGATGCTCATAGAGCCACACCAGGTCTAAACAGAGAGTATGAGAGAAACTTTACCCCTGTGTTTTTCTGACTGCTGAGAAAAGTCAGCAAGTGAAGTAGGCAGCTATCACAGAGCAAGAAATTAATGGTGGCCTCTGTCCAGCCTCTTCTGGCTGTGATATACAGTCAGTGCCCTTTTTTGATTCTGAGTCATAGTACAGCTCAAACACTCATACACTTCCTAATATACTCAGTCATTCAGCAGTTATCTGACAGTGCTCAGTTTTGGTGGAAATTAATCCAAAATACATTTGTGTTACGTAATACATGTATTTCAGAAAGTTGATGTTAAGAACAGAGCTTTTTTTCATATATGTTGTGCGAGTTTTTTTCAATGAGAGTATGAGAAACTAGATTATGCTTTTGCAAGGTACTCACAGAAAAAAAAATCAAATAATCTTATTATAAAACATATAGGTTCTTTTTTGCACATTTTTAAAGCTGCAGCACTCAAGTAACAGAGCAACTTTATGAAAACCTACATGCCAGAAAGAATTCTCCAATCCATTCTTGGTAATAAAATGCAAATTTCTTTAAGGACTCTGAGATTTAAACTTATTTACTGATGATCATTAAGAGTTTTAGCAGTTATTCGTTAAGTTAAACAGCCAAGTTTTAACACCTACCTGTTTAGCCTGGTCTGTATATTTCCGAAGATATTATTTTCCATTTAGTATTCTGGTGTTTTTCTTTGAATAAAATCTTAGAAATCATGCTTAATTTTATAAAACTAGATTGATTGCTAAAGATGTATTATTAGAGAAACCTTCTCTTTTCATATGAACACTAAAGAGTACATCTGACTGGAAATAAATTGTGTAATTATATACGAAGTATCACAAAATGGGGGAATTGAATACACCATTAGCAAGTTTGCAGATGATACCAAGCTGGGGGCAAATGTTGAACTGCCAGAGGGTAGAAGGGCCCTTCAGAGGGACCTTGACAGGCTAGAGAAATGGGCAGATTCCAATGGTATGAGATTTAACAAGTTCAAGTGCTGGGTTCTTCACTTTGGACACAACAATCCCATGCAGCAATATATAAGCTGGGGGATGAGTGGCTGGAAAGTGGTGAAATGGAGAGGGATTTAGGAGTGTTGGTTGATAGAAAACTTAATATGAGCGAAAAGTGAGCTCAGGTGACTAAGAGGGCCAATGGCATCCTGGCCTGTATCAGGAANCCTCCAGGTTTCTGGGTTCGATCCCTGTCTGGGTGTTCACTTGGGAGTTGGACTAGATGATCCATGTGGGTCGCTTCCAACTTGGAATATCCTGTGAACCTGTAAAAGTACTACCTGAATGTATGTCAGTTGACAAAGCAATCTGCGATACAATATCCATGAATAGAAACATAATATTTTGCTGTAGGAATGCTATCAGAGCCCAAAAAAGAGTGGGACAAGAGGAAAGAATCTCACAGTTTTATACCATTGTTAGTTTTACTGTTCCCAGTAATTCTTTTACATTCTATCTCAAATATAACAAAAATTGTTATAAATTTAAAATACAACATATGCTGATAAACAACAGGAAAAAACCTGTGCCAGAAATGTGTCGATTATCTTAGAAATAAATGATAAAGTAAATTAGAATATTGATCATAAGTTGTCATTTTAATAATCCGTGTGCATTTAGGCACAAGGAAGTTGAAAGATAGGTTTTGAAGTTTAGTTTCCATAATAAACTTATTTATTTATATTAGGACACTTCATGAAAAAAACCTGTTTGTTTTATGGGTTATAATACTGAATGGTCTCTGATTCTGTACTTGTTGCATTCAGAGAGCAACTGCAGCAGAGCTGAATAACGCCAGCAGCACACCCAGGGGAGACATCAAATCACAAAATTGTCTCAAGAACAACTACGTTGCAAACCTATTAGAGCACAGCCATAAACAAGTTTTCTTCTGTAAAGGAATAGTTAAAACTGAAGTTGTTGACCATGACATCTGCAAGATTGTTTCTAAAATTACCTATGTTAATCAATATACATGAACAAAATATAGAGCAGGTTAATGTATTCATGTTACCAAACTTGTTAAATAAAAAGCACCCTAATAATTAAGCCAAATAAAATCAGCTGCTCATGGGAATATATCATTGACTTGGTTTTGATCCTGCTATCCATTTTTTTAACCCTCACATATTAAGCTAAATAGATTGTAAGCCTATATATAGAACAGTTAAGACTTATTTTCTTGTATTATTCAATTCTTTTCCTCACTTGAATTAATAACCTGAATTAGTTGAATTTGCTACCCGGGTAACACACAGAAAAATGGTGAAGTTTCTGTCTTTGCATTCTTAAAATAAAAAAGATGTATTCTCACCTAAGTGGGAGATAAAAACACTATTTATATAAATATTCAGTCATTGTTCAGGTACAATACTGCAAAGGTTTGTACCCTATACTTTACACAGTTTTAATTTCAAATATTGAATATTAAATATCTACAGTAAACTATCACTAACACTTGATTAAAAACTGAACCCCAACAAAAAGCAGTCAAACATCTGTTTTTTTCTTAAATCTGCATTTAAAGTAAGAATGAATAATTTTGCATAGTCCTCTTGCATGCACATATATGCAGCCATTTTAAAGATCATCCTCTTGCCTGCATTTTGGGGGATGAATTCATATGGCTATGATCACTCTACTAAACAGTCAGAAGACATGTCTTAGTGCTCTACTTTTATTTCTTGTTACTATCTGTTGTCTCTTACCCTGTATTTGGATTTTATATATTTTGAGGCAGGTTTTAAGTTATGACTGGCTCTCTACCCCAGATTCTGTATCTATAAATTCATGATATCATATCAAAAGACATGATATCACGTCTTTTGACCTTTTAACTTTATCCCTCCCAGGCATGCATGAGATATGATTATTAGTGCCACATGTTTTCCAAAATTTCACAAAAAGAGAGGTTCCAGGTTATTCCAGAATCTCTTATCCCTTTATACATCTTTCCTATATGAGACTGATGGTTTCCAACAGTTGCCCTGTGAGCTTCTGGTATGGAAAGGGCAACATCTTACTCTTTTCAGTAGAGCACAATGAGGTTCCAGTCCATGGCTGTCTCTTCTGGATAATATCTGTGAACAGATTTGACAAAATAGTTAAAATATTACTATTCTATTTTGTATTTTGACATATAAACCAAATGTGAATCTGACTTGCAGGATCGTACGCACATAAAGAGCCAGCCTTAAAACAAGAGAAAAGTTAGCAATAACTTTTGCTCCTTACAAAGCTAGAAAATATCCTGTCATCCCTAAGTATTGTAATATTACATAGCAAATACAGTTGCCCTGTGGTGAGCAGCCAGTCCAGTCAAAGGCAGACAGTAGATCACAAAGCTGCTGAGATTTATGTCACAGCCCATCCTTAATTTTAAAAATACAGAAATTTTGTAGTAGGTAGCAAGAATTGTCTCTTGATGCAAGGAAGAGAAGGATTTCTAGTACTTTCCTAATAAAATTAAAAACATGAATAAGAAACATTTTCACAGGGTAACTTTTATAAGAGCAATCTGTGGACCAGATAAACTTCAAAGACCAATATATTTCAGTGACTGGGAGAGGCTAAAGACTACCTGAGAACTGGCATTGCCCAACTACTAACTAACAAGTCTGCTTGCAAGGATATGTCATGATTCAGCAGGTTTTAAAGCTGCTCATGCAAGATGAGAAGTGCACCAGCTACCTGAGACAAAGCGCAAATCCACCAAGGACACATCCTCCAAGTTTAAATGTGTTCAAAGAATGTCATAGGTTAAGGCTTTTTATAGAACACTTTATGGCTGAGAGTATCTACAGCAGCCAGTATTAGGCAGATACAAAATCCTCAAAGTTAACGCTAACCATCACCTATCCTACCTGAGTCAAAACAAATGCAGTCGTGTGTCCACTATTAAGTCAAATGTATCCTGCTGCACCCCAGCAGTCAGAGCAGATACTAATGATCATGGAGCCTCAGTTCCAGAAGGACGGAACTTTGTAGGGTATGGTATGAACCAATCATGGCACAAGGAAAGCATGACAGTTCCAAAACTCACTTCTATGAAAAAACAGGGAACTACAAACAGATCCTGCACTTACAAGCATGATACTTCTTGCTAGCAAAAGAGTTTTTCCTGTAGTTTTGAGGAAAAGTAATTAATTTAATTAATTTCCTATTTTAATTTAGGAAGTAGTCAGTAAGGGCAGCTCATTTGTTAGCATTTATAGAGTTAAGTCGTTCCTTTGGTAACTTCAAGACATTATTAAAAGAATATATACCAGAGGCATTTCATAATCAAAAAATTGTTTAAAGTGTTGTTTTTTTAACAGAGTACTTCTGGCATCAGTATTGCACTGGAAGGAAGACTTGAGGATTCCTGTCTGATTTGGCTATTACACAGAAGAGTAATTTATTCTCTTTTATAGACAACAACATTCCTCACTTCAGCCAACAGACAAAGCAATTGAAGTTTACTACTGAAGTTTTACTACAACAGTTGACTTAGACATTACTGAGTTTCTTCCCTGCCGAAAAAACAGCCTTTGGGAGCTCAGAAGGGAAAGAAACCCCAAGAAACAAAAAATCAAAACAAAACCAAAACTAAATTAAACAAATACAAAACAAAAATTATCAAACAAAAAATCCTCCAAACAATATGGGTCAGATTTTCCTTTCAGCAAAAATGAAATTACAAGTTCTGAAAGCAATGCTTTATGGAATGTGAGTGACACATGATCCAGATTATCATATCTACCCATTAGGGAAGAGAATAACAACTTTCTAGTGGTATGGAAATCATATGCTAACTTGATTTGTAAATGTGCCTTATTCTCTTCAACTATTTACTTCAGTAAGCGTGAGTATTATTACTAGGTTTATGTGATTTTCTCAGCAGATTTGAAGCTTTGAACATAACATCAAAATACAGTATATTATATATCATATCTAATAATGCCCAGAGCCAAATAAAACAACACAAAATCAGGAACCATGAATAAAAGTTACACATCTTATTTTACATTTGAGAACATAAGAAGAACTGAGCACCTGAAGAGTATATTTCATATCCAATTTACACAGCATTTCAAGGATTGTTTCTTGATTTCACCTTAAATGATGGTTTTTTTCACCATACATTCATTAAACCCATTTAACTTTCAATGATCTCTAAGAATTCTCTAAGGGACTCCATGAAAAAAAATCCAAGCTCTTGGAAGTTCCTAGATGATACAAGTCCATCCACTTGACCATCCATTCACCCGGTGCTATTGCATATACAAAGTTCTAGTTCTCTGCAAGGGCTAGTTCTCAAAAAATTGTTATTTCAAGACATCTTGATGACTCCTGATAGAATCCAAGGGTAAATTTCTGTGTAACAAGAGTGAAAATTCCTAGGCATCTCAGTTTAGAATCAGATACTTTGGTAATTGCTGTAAAATGTACAAACACTGCACTATTCCAGACTGCATGTTAAATTCAACACATTTTTCAATATCAATTACACTCTCCCTTCCCACATTCTAGTATCTAAAACTCAAATTCCAACAGTGATGTCACTGATAATCTGAGGCAAGGGTTTAAACTGGTTTTCATCCTACCCTGTTAATGTATTGTTGGAAAAATAGCACATGACTTTACACCTCATATTTTACATGGGTTCGGTCTTTTTCTTCTTTGGATTTCAGGAGAAAATAAAAACTTTTGCAATAAATGTAATTGTGGTAGATAAAGTGCAATGTCCATGTCAGTGGGAAAAGAAATACCAGACAAACCACTCTTGGTTGCTGCCTTCTATGAAAATGAAAAATGAGAATTTCAATCATCAATGACGAAGGAAGAATTTAGTACTGAGATATCTGAACTGCCTAACTGATGGGATGTTAGCTGAAATAAGCATTTTCTATTCAGGAGACTGGTATCTCCACCAAGGAATACTAAGGTTACATAAAGTGCACACGTATTTGAAAAAGGCTGGGAGTTCTTCTCAGCACTGTGTCACTTGGTAGTGCTCAGCAGAGCATGGAAACTAGTTCAGACATCTTTTTCCTTGTCAGTAGAGATTCAGTTAAGTACAGGATTGCTTTAACTGTCACTCACTACTTTGATGTTGACTTTTACATAAGCAATAAGGTGGTTCCTTGCTCAGAGATTTTTGTTATTTGTGGTTGTCAGATCACTTATCTAGGATCCTGATCACAGAGAGACCCCAGGATCCCTTTCTTAAAATGCTCACAGTCTCAGCAGATTTTGAAGTCTTTACTGTATGGAAACTCCATGGAATTATCCTGTAACAAGATGTAAATATCACCATGACAGAGATTCTAGGCAAACTACAAGGTGAAAAAAAATTCCCTAGGAACCATCTGTTGAATTTGTATTTCACTCCTTTCTTTCTTTGTAAATTTAAAATACAGATATATTGAATTCTCCAGAGCCCACCTCCTTCAGCAGCAGAAAAACCCTCTGGGGAAGTTCAGTGCAACTGGAAAAACCAAGGAACTGGCAGTTCTGCCATATGTCCTTGTGGACTACTTGTCTGAATCTGAATGCTGCAGCTGGGTTTTCTGCTGCGTTTCTGCAGATGATGGAAGGGGAGACTAAAATTGCAGATGAAGACAAATTCCTCAGGGGTCTAAGTTGGTTCAGCTCTGTCTAATGTGTTGTTCACTTTAGCAGGTTTATATGTAAATAAAACCAGGGTGCTATTTAAACACAAATTACCTTGGACTCCTTAAAGAAGATGTGCCAAACCAATATGAAATTTGGAAACAGAAACTGAATAACCCTGCTAAGTAGGATCCAAGGGGGGATCTGGTAACAAAGAAACACAGACTTCCTTTTTATTCCAACATTGCAAAGGGAACTTTTTAATCCACTGACAGAGCCAGACCAGACCCAGCAGGACTTGGGGCTAGTTATAAAGGAAGTACAGCACTGTCTGGAAGCTCACTTTTATATCCTTCTCGTACTGGAGACAGCGTGGGCAAGCCTGTCTGGTTAAGATACAGCAGGCCACCCTGTTCAGGCACTGCCTCACCGGATCAGAACAGCAGCTGGAAATTGATGTGGAGGAAGATTGTGCTGCACTGATGTGCAGCAGTACAGGGAGCAAATGGAACTGGCTGTTCCGACTGCTTTTATGAAGACGGGGCACTGAAGTTTTATTTGCTTGTAAATAGGAAACAAAAGATTAATAGAAATAAGATACCTGAGGCTGAGCTGTGTGATATGAATCTTCTACGTTCTGGAGGCCATGCAACAGTGCACTGCAAGGGATCAGATTGTCATGGCCACAGCAATCAGAAACAGCACAAGAGAATAAAATAATACAGAAATCAGGAAAGCAAGTTATCTTTCAGGTGGAAGAGGCTGGGCAAGATGCAGCAAGGGTGAAAGAAAAGCAAACAGCTATGTCCCCCAACCAGAGGTGGCAATAACTTAGCTGAGAGGATATTACTGAGGCATACAATGAAAGCCTGGCATTAAACCGAAAAGATCTGTGGAGATGCTCCTGCTCCTTTAGGCCCAACCTACAAAAGGGGTACACATACTTTGGTCCCTCTTAGGATCTACTTCTCAGCACATCAGGCAACTCTCAGTGAGTAGTGATTGCTTACTTCTGAACAAGTCAATTCTGAGTCTCTTTAATCAGCTTCTGCCAGAGGCTCCCAGACCAAAGAGTTTGCAGGTGGCAAGGACAGCTGGGACTGTCATGTTAATGTGATCAGTTTTGCATCTCTCTCTGGATAGAATCACTCAATCTACCTAGTTCTGGATGATTTGGTCAGCAGCTCCCTAACCACAGCTCACATTGTTCAAAGGCATCCATTTTGTGTTTGAACCACAACTCATCTTATCATGGTGATAAATGAAGACACTCCCTGTGCCAAGAGCAAGAGCTCTGTCACAGTATCATTTATATTTCCCCTTGGTCACTGGAGGGTCCCTGTTCAGTAGGATTCATCTTTCCAGCAGTGGTGTCTCCAGCTGAGCAACCAGAACGCATCTCCAGAGCAGCACATGTGCCACAACAAACATATTGGTCCAAGGTCTTCCATGAATGTCTATATAACAAGGATATTGAGAGTGTTTCACATTATAACAAATTAAGTTAATATTCCCTTCTGGATGCCCTTACACCCTAGCTAATGAGTGTCCTCATTGCAAGGCTTAATTCAGTTTTCACTGTACTTTTAGTGTTCAGTTTGAAAGTCTTCTACTAAATTCTTGCCTTGCTAGTTCAATAGGAAACAAGTGAAACCAAGGTAGTAAAAATTCCTAAGTCAAATTGCATAGAGAGGGCAAGAACTGTTCTTCTGTAAATCCACATAATAAATTCTGGTAGAAATCCAGCATATTAGTCCTTGTCAGGATAATGGCTGCTGAAGAAATGCTGTGCTGGCCATTTTAAATAGAAGAGAGATTCCTATTCCTCACCAACCTGTACTTCTCTATTATGTCAAGCTGCATTTATGTCCCAATGTCCCACTGCTCCAACCATTCCATTTTTAAAATGGCATCCTTCAATGAAGTAGCCTATTCTATGTACATTTCAAAATCTTTTACTATTCCATTACACAAAACTTTTCTGTAAAGCAGCAGGCATTTTATATATACAAAGTCACAGGAGACGAAAAACCAATTAGCTGTCTCACAATGCCAGCCACAATTAAACAACAGATTTCCTGTGAAACTCAGCTAGCTCACCAGCCCTCAGATACAAACCTACAGCTTTAAGAAACAGGTCATTTTTCCAATTCAGTACCTGTGCTAAGTTCTCACAGGATGCTGAATATCCAGGGATGACTGAGGTAGCCAGCCAACTGAGATGACCTTTTGTCCTCAGGTGAAACCCTTGATCTGTGGCAGAGTTCTCACTAAGAGAACAAGGACCAAGCACATTAAAAAAATATATGAGCCTCTGTTTATATACTGCTTACTTTACAGTGTGATTCAACTCTGTCACCATCCACAATAACTTCTGTACTGTTTAGCTCAGTGGAATATTTATTTTATTCTCCAGTACATGAAACACTGTTTGAAGCCTGAATAGCAAATAAAACTTCTGTCCTTTATTAAGCAACACTAAGTTCTTCCCTGAGGTACGTAAGCACAGGCAAACATTCATGTGTTTCAGGATGGCAATAAAGTTGTCAGGGTGCTTACAGCTATTGGCACCCTCTCTCCATTCAGGTTATAGCAATATGCATGTAGGACAGATAGCAAAATTAAACAGGGCTTAAACCTGCCTGTATCTTTATTTTTCATACATCAACAAAATTAAGCAATGGACTAATGTCCCCCACAATCAGAGGTAAACACAAAAGGGGAAGTTTAAATTTTAACTTGTGCTCTGACAGGTATTTAAGGAAAGGTATCACTCTATTTCTTGTCCCATGCCTATTTACTGGCAACAGGTTATTCATTTGTCATCATTAGCAAAAAACCATAAGTGTTTTTTATCACTGGTCTACTAGTTTCTTATTTTAGTTGTGGTGTCAAATAGGAAATAAAAAAAAAATACATTTTACTCCCCAAAGATTTTAATTCTGTCATGAAGTTTTAGTTTGCTACAGAACATCATTTCATAGGAATCAGCATATAAAGACATTTTCACCCGAAGGTGGCTGGGTTTCCTCATGAGAAAGACACGGTATATGATAAATAAACACAGATTTTACTCAGGACAAAGAAGGCAAGAAAGGATACAACTTGCATCCTTGGACATACTGCTGTTTTCAGGTAATAGCTTTGTGTGAAATAGGATAAAGAACACAAAATATTAGCTGTAACAGTAACTGAAATCATTTTGTTTTCTATCTCCACCACATACTGAGCATACCACGACTCCCTCAAATGGCTAACTTCTGCACATCGAGTCTAAATATTGCCACCCTGTGGTGTGACAGCACTGTCTGCCAGCCCTGCAAACAGACTAGGCACTGTATATTCCAGTCCTCAAGTGCTGTTTCTATTATACATCCAGTTTGGGTTTTTTTCACAGACCCCTGCCAGCAAAAGAAATGATTCCCTGATGACCCCACTTCTCTCTTCGTACCTTGTTTTTTCCAGGTGCCGCAGTCCTTCTTCTCCTGCAGCCCAGCACAAAGGCAGACATAGAAAGCAGCAGGAGTTAGCAGCATATACACATCCCTAAGAAAACTTCCACTGTAACATCACACAGCCAGTGCAAATTCCCTTTTGAACAGACATAGAGCAAAAGCAGAACAAAACCTTTACCCAAGCCAAGACTTATTCCCTGCCACACCACCACGATTTCCACTGGACTTTCTGGATGAAGCAGTTTTTACACCAAATATGTGGAGCCACACTTTTGTTTCCTTGTGATGTAGGAGGACAGAATTAGCCACAGGCTTGAAGTTTTATGTATCTTTTCTGAGTGTATAGATGAGCAAGTCCAAACAGTAAGCACAGAGAGCCTGAATCTGCAAGGGCATGACGTTCCAAGACTTTTCACTTCCCAAGTGCAAGTCTTCTGTGTCTGGCTAACACCCCAGATCAGTGAATCATGCTTCCTAGAGAGGAAAATCGAAACAAAATTCACCAAAGTCAGACTTTACGTTCTCAGTTTACTGAGAAGGCAGAGTCAAAGCAGCAGATAGAGGTCCCAGACCTGGAAGGGACCACTGGATTGGCTGTTCTTAACTACGTAGCACAAAATCTTCAGTTGGTGGCTGAGTGAATCAAAATATGTTTTCTAGGAGGAAACTTCCAATCTCTGTGCAAGGATGGAGAACCACAAACTGCTCCAGTGACTGGCTGCTGTCACTTTCAAATTTTTTTGCCTATTTTGATTTTACTGGATCTAGCATCACCTCTCCACTGATGAATGATTTTTATACCTCCCCTTGCCAGACTGGGGAGTATTACTGAGTCTCCACTTCCCATATTGCTACTTACAGACAGGTTAAGCCCCTTTGTAGTTCTCCCTTTTAGGCCAAACTCAAGTGTCCTCCACAGGCTGGCTCCTATTCCCTCACTAACCTCAAAGCAATAAAAGATGTGGCAGGAGCGCTCAGCAGAGCTGCGCCAGCAGACACCATCAGAGCACAGCAGCAGCTGCCCCAAGGAGCAAGACCCAAGTTACAGTCAGCAAGTGGGACTGGCACCTTTCAGGGTAGCTGTTATGTGCTTCAACGAGCATGGAGTAATGTGTCCATTCTAACATTGGGTCATTTCCCAGCCTCTAGGAGATTTTGGCTTAGCCACCGAGTTAATTATCATTCGGTACTGCCTGACAGTCTTTCCAAAGTTATATTTATTACTGAAATCTCTAGATAGTCTTGATCTTTATAAAAAGGTCTCATGTGTTAACTTTGCTTATTCTTGGCAGTAATAAGTATCCAATGATGGACTCATGTAACTGTTGTAAAATAATATCTTTAGTACAGCAATGATATTGTTGTATCTCCTCATGGATCATTATTTTGGTAGAGGGACTAGGCTGCACTAATAAAATAATAGTTGTATTATTTAGAAGTGACACATTAAGGCTGCTGAGGAAGACCAGAGAAGGGCAGAGACCTCTGAGAGTATGAATTAATAGCTGCCAAAACTACAGGAGATCCCAAGTATGTAAACAGAAATCATAAGTGGTCAGCTACAGGTCACTAAGTATATGCACTTTTGAGAGCAGGGTAGAGTCAGTTCTAGGACATAACTTGAAAATGTAAAAACTTGTGTAAAAACCTGTTGCAGATTTGTAGTCTAGGCAGAGCTGTCTTCAGATTATCTACGATTGCAATGAATGCAACTATCTGTGCAGGATGAATCTTTTGGAATAGAGCTATCTGTTATACTGTACTGATATGTATTACTTCTTAATTATTAAAGAGAAAAATTCTCCCTAGTGCTTTTCTTTTTATTTTACTGCTTGTCTTTGGCTTAGTAGCCACCCTCTCCCCTTGAGGTTACATTGTAATTTGAATGGAATAACATTTTAAAAAAATGCTTTTAAATTGTTTTCTAAACCCCTCTTTCTAACTGGTTGTCCCTAGGGTCTCCTGATAGTGGAAAGGGAGAACAGATGTGCCCAGCCATCTTCTTTTATTTCTGTTATCATGGCCCCCTAATCTTTAGAAAGGAAAAAATTCTAAACTCACAATCATGCACAAAGATGTTAGAACTATAAGGGGCCATTGAGCTGAACAGAAATCGAAAGAACCTTTAAAATTCAATCTGTTTATTCCAAACTAGTATGTCTTTTCCTCATCATGTTCCACTTCTTCTACATCCTGTGGAGATAGAGTGGCCAGTGCCATTCAGAACAATCTAGATCTTATCTGGATCTGACCCCTCCAATTCCTTTAAGAGCATAAGAATACATCCTTATTGCTGACTGTCTTATACAATGGAATTCCTAGCATTTTATCCATTGTCCTGACACTCTGACCTTTCTGCAGAGATGTCTATGTTCCTTCTGGTGTGACAGACATGATTTAGAGCCCAGTAAACTGTCTAATATGTTTCTAATAAGGTGGAGTTGTGCCACCCAGTGTTTATTCCTTCCCCTCGAAGCAGGAGCAAAGGTAGCAGTGGGAGGGAAGGCGAGAGCTAAATTCTCCCATCTTTCCAGAGAGGGACAAAAGCCAAAGCTCAGTCAACAGGGCAATTTTGACCCATGATTTCTTGCAGCTGCAGTAAGCAGGGCGGCTGAAGGAACCTACTCACTATGTAGGAGAAACAGTGACACAGGAAGCAAATGTTAATATGTAATAACGTAATAGCAAAAGGAAGACTTCTGAAAAAATCTTTTGTATTCTTTCCAAGATTTCTTACGGACAAATGGCTTTTCAAAAGTCCTCAAGTGGCTGATTATAAACAGAACTCCTGCACTAATTAAGCCTGTTTATGTTCTGGATTAATGGATGACAGCATATCTTCCTGGAATCTAGCAAAGCTGGGAAGCAACTGCAGGTACCTGAATTTTGTTTCAACCCAGCTGTGCCACTCTTGCTGCTTGGGGTAAAAATCTGGTAAAGGATCACTTGAAATCCGGCAGAAGCAGAGTGCGTTTTTCAAAGTGAGAATGCACCAACGTGGTTTTGTAAGGATGGTCCTTAACAACCCAGACCAGGCCTTGGAGATTCAAAAGTATTTGACAAAATGTTTCTGTTCCTATGGGGAATATTCTGCTGGAGCCATCAAAATGCAGTCAGGCACCCAGCAGAAATCGATTGGAAAGCTCTTGACAGCGTTCCTTCCTGTGATTCCTAGCCCAAATGTGTTCCCTCAGGAGTCTGGAACTCTGTAAATAGCCATCTAACTTAAAGCTTCAAAGCACATCTCTTTACCCATCTTATAATTTCTTTTTAAGAACAGTACAAACTATAAAGAAAGGAGGCCTCATTTTGTGTTACTGACATACAAATCCTTCTGTTGGTTTTTTTAGAGTTCTACAAGCTGATCCACTACTTGGATAGCTCTGCAAAGGTCAGTGGAAAGATGAAGATTTTGAAAAATGTTCCAGATTTTTTTTTGCTGAGGTTTCCAAAACATAAGACACTTCTCTCTGTTTGAAAACTTCAGCCAAATCATAAGAATATCCATTCCCTTAATCACTAAAAGGAAAACTGTTTAGCTTTTATCTGATTTTCAGATTAGATTTCCCATTAAACAGGTGGAAGAAAAGGTTTTTGTGCTGAAGGTTCCCTCCTTCGCTCTTCCCCACAGAGCCAAAATGTTGCCCAATACATCTGTTTTCAGGCAAATGGGCTGGCTTTCATCCCTGTAGGGTTAATATGGAACATATGTATTGTTACCTAGTCTGGCAAAATCCTGGGTTTATGTTACAGTCTGACCTATACTTCAACACCAGTATTCATTTTGGCGTAGCAAGTTTTAGTACTGGTTTCACATCTTTTTCAATAGGTCAGTCTGCAATGACATAAGAGAATAAAACAACCTTAAGTACTTGAGCTGGGGTAGAATTCAGCAAATAGAGGACATGGTCTTAAGCCGTGCCAAGGGAGGTTTAGGCTGGATATTAGGAAGAGCT
This sequence comes from Pitta sordida, assembly GCA_013390025.1. Taxonomy (NCBI): domain Eukaryota; kingdom Metazoa; phylum Chordata; class Aves; order Passeriformes; family Pittidae; genus Pitta; species Pitta sordida. The sequence goes on from WEKX01012598.1 coordinate 67,185, forward strand.
TTTTCACAGAGAGAGTGTTCACTCAGTGGAATGGTCTGCCCAGGGAGGTGGTGGAGTCGCCATCCCTGGACGTGTTTAAGAAAAGATTGGATGAGGAACTCAGTGACATGGTCTAGATAATGAAACGACGGGATGGGGAGTTAGGTTAAAAAAAAAAAAAAAAGATTAACCCAAAATTAGCTCAGGTGGTTAAAGCATGGTGCTCGTAACACCAAGGTTAATCCCTGCATTCACTTAAGAGTTGGACTCAAAGATCCTTTTGAGTCCCTTACAGCTCAGAATATTCTGTGTGATTCTGTGTGAAATTGTTCGCCTCTCTGGAACCTCAATGTCCCAGGAGATACCTCATGCAGTGGTTTCCAAACTTGCAAAGTTTATTCCCAAGCCTTCTCTGCAAATGGGCTGAGGTCTAATGGAAAATGAACAAGGTGTAATGTAGTTGGGAGGATCTGTCCCCGCACAGAGTCATACCACCCTTATCACTATGGTATGTAAGTTGCAGTTCTAATATCTTTAAAACTTTTGTGCATAAACTGAGAGTTTAGAACGCACATACCTAAAAGAAAAATAAACAAATACTAGGAAAGAACAAAATAAATTTCAAGTTTCTAGATTACAGAATAGCCTGTGATTTCACAATTTAATTAACCCATTTTAAGATGATAAAAAATCTGATTCAAAAAACACACCCAAACAATTCCCCAGAATTTAATATACATGTTTAAATTAACAAGTACAGTCGGCCCTCTTGCACTTTGCACCCCCCATATTGCGGCTTCACATCTTAGCGGCATGATTTTTCAGCATTTAAAGAGGCCCCTTTTTGCAACTGCACGCATAAATATTCAATTAGGCAGTCATGAATACGCACATCAACCCACCCAGCCGCTGCCGTGGCACCACCGTTTTCCCCGGCCCTGGGATGGCAGTGGTGGTGGCCCTGCCACTTTTCCCCCCCCAGCACAGCCGCTATGGCAACTGATACACAGCAACACAGTGCTGAAACAGTGCCAGGGGGCCACATGAGGGTGTGGTGCAAATTTGCATATTAATGAGCTGCCATTCAACATGGAAGTAGGACTTCATGGGACCCGAATAAGACCACGGTTCCGTGGTACAGGAGACCTGACTGTAGTGGAAAATACTTGACTAAAGTAAAGCCAGTTATGAATTTCTGGACATGTCACATATAAGCTTTCCAAAGCATTTAAAATGCAGAGGTGAGCATGCTCCAAGTGCCAAAAGATATGATCAGTGTAGTGTAGTCTCACAAATTTTATTGATGCAACAGTCCAGAGAGTAAATGCAATTATTTTCACCTAGTGAGAGCATTCATTGTAATTCATGTTTTTGTGAAAAAGTAGTCCAGGATGAAGACGACTTTTAGCATTCATCTTGTGCACACTCCACAATACTTATAGCCTCTGCTATTGCAAAACAAGAAGCTCGGGAACTGAAACAGTAAAGATGAGAGATGAAACACGCATTAAAAGTCCTTCAAGTTCATTTTATTTCCATGACTGGCAGATGCATGATTACTCTCCCCAGAAGGCCAGACAGTTTCACTTCATATATTACTATTTTGTGTAGGGAAAATTCAGAATGGTATCTTATACCCCAATTTAAATTCAGTAAAAATATTCCTAGAATATTCACTGGCTGGTAATGAACACAGAGCCAGATTCTTTCCGTGGGCTCTCACAAAATGACTGCAACATATAATGAAGAGTCTAATACAGAATCACAGAATCACAGAANGACATATAATGAAGAGTCTAATACAGGTTACATTATTTATTAGAATGGCATCATATAATTTTTATTCCTCTCTTATTATAATAGAGTGTTTTACAAAGCTGCCCTATAACGAGTTTTTTTCAAATAAAAAATTATTTTTGTCTTGAGAATTAAAAAAAAAAAGCAAACAAAACAATTTTATAAACAAAAGCCAGGTATGAAGCCATGTCCTGGATAGATGGAAATTGTTACTGCTTAAAAAAACAACACAAAAAAATTCCCCAAAACCTGCAAGCCAACAAAACAAACAAACAAACAAAACTCCTCATCCACTCTACAAATGAATGGTGCACCCATTTAGCCAAGCAGCTGAAGGTCACATGTCCAGCCTACCAGCAGCACTTAACTCTAATAGACACTACTTGTCTCACGCAAGAGATGTCATTCCACTGAACAACGGACCCCATGCTGGGAAAGTCAGCCCATGCAGTGGGCTCTGCCTAAACCACTTCTATTTAAATGTACACTGGGCATAAGTGTGAGTCTGCTCTGTTGACGGCCCTTAACTGCTGTACCCATGATATTTAGTGCTGACATCCAGGATTGCCTCTAAAAGGCAGCTCAAGCAGTGGGATGATCTGTACAAGGCAGCTGAACTCATTCTCCAACCCAGTAGGAGTAAAGCTTCCTTTTAGGTTTGTTTTCTTAGAATGGCTTCTAAGCTCCCTCTGGCCCATGCGAAAACATAGTATCAAACAATGGTATCTCCAGCAGCCTGAAATACACATATTATTAACTTCCAACATTTCTCTACCTCTCCGTTTTTTAACATCAGGGAGCCACAAAAGGTCAGTTCAGCTGTGTCTGAAGCAAAACATGCTCATAAGTGTTTGTACGTAGTTGTATATTCATCACTTCAAACACAAAGCCAGACACATAGGAAGGTTTTAGTTGCAAGTACACTGAACAGCCATATCAGGACAAGTAAAAAGTTCTGTCTGGCTTCCAACAGTGCATTAGGATGAAGCCTTAAAAAAAGGGGCCTTTTCATCCAAGTTTTCACTCAAGATAAAATTTTTTCTCTCAGAGTTTTGGGGGTTTTTTTAATCTATTTAAATTTCTCCTCAGTAAATTGTTTTTGACATGTTCTAGGATTACATTCTCACCCATAAAAAGAACTATCCAAAATCCAGAGATGCTCTGGATGCCCCATCCCTGGGAGTAGTCAAGACCAGGTTGGATGGAGCTTTGAGCAGCCTGGTCTAGGGGAGGGGAAGATGTCCCTGTCCACAGCAGGGAAGTTGGGACTAGGTGATCTTTAAGGTTCATTCCAACCCAAACCATTTTACGATTCTATGACATTTCATCATAAGAGAGGGAAAAATAGAGGGTCTTTCTGCTCTCAGGTATATGAAAGCAAGCGTTAACTTAGAGATCTGGTAGGAAGCATTGTGTTCAACTGGCAGAGCACACTTTTGTAGTCAGATCACAGTTTTACATGTTAAAATATCAGTTCTGAAGGAAATACTAAGTTAATGTTCTGGTAACATTGTGTCCTGGCAACAGAATGATGCAGAGCCATTGTAATGCAGTGAATAGGTTCATTTGCAAAGGACGTATTAGGTCAAATGGTTTCATTACTGCAAGATATAAAATTATTTCAAAATAGCTTGGGTTCAATTGTTCACTAATAAATTATAGATGTTATATATTCACGCCTCTTTCAGAATTGCAGTATCCAGGCTATTCTTAATTACCCACAGTTCACCACCTTCCTAATTTATGTTAACAAAGATAGTCTTTCTGCAATTTTTTGTTTCCAGCTTGCACATTTACTTTTGATTGGAGTGAAACCATGCAATGTCTGAGTACTCAAAAATCCATACGTTTCTAACGTTCCTTGTATTTGCTGTATTATTGTAGTTCCTGGGTGTCACAAGGCATGTACGTTATTTTAACCTATAGCTCAGCTTTTTCTTCAAAATAAAAGGTCCATTCCTAGATGTATTTTGAAAGTCAGACAGAAAAAATTGGAGATAGAATCCTCTGAACTAGACAAACAAGAAACCTCAGAAATAAGAAATTTGTTGCAGCACTGCACATTATTCGTCTTTGAAAAGATTAGGACTACAAAGAAAGAAACATTCAGAATAGAAAAAGAATAATGGACAGAAAATCCAGCAAAGTGTATCAAAGCAATATGAATGAATAAAACAATTTAAGGTGAGGAAAGGGGGAGTACACTATGTACTGTACACTATGAGAGAAAGTTTAAACCCTGCAATCTTCCTGGGTCAACAACAAATAAATACGCTGAGACCTCAAGTACACTGCCCAGAAGCTCCCTGCCCTTCTTTACTGATTTCTCAGTAAGAGNCACTAAACCATAACAAAGAGAAATCAATGAATCAATGCTGGCAATGTGCAGCCAAGGGAATCCCACCCAGCATAAGAGACTAACCTTCATTGAGGCCAGGGTAGTTTGTGCCAAAGGACCCCAACTGCCTCTCCAGAAAAATACCTCAGATACATATTGTTGCCTTGTTGCCTATATTCACTTCACAGAATGAAATACTCTGTGCTGTTAAAACCTTTTTCAAGGTAAATATGACATACATATATATACGTGACACGTACATATATCATGCACAGACCTCAGCATATGTGTATATACATACATATTGAAAAAGAACTCTGTGTTTCTGTTTATTTTTTTCTTTCAGGTGGATTGTTTGGGGGCTTTTTTGGAACAATTTTAGGTATCAGAGCAACAAAACTACTTTTCTGTCAGGCTCTTCATCTCACAAAAGAAGAAAAGGAGAGAGTGCAGCTTTGTTCTTAGTTTCCTAGAAAAGAAAAGGTGGTAGTAGTGTTTTATATTTGTTGAAAATTAATTAACTGAATGAATCAATGACTATGTGGGGTCCCTTGTAACAAAAATGCTGTAAAAAATCTCTTACTTTGAGATTTTTAAGCCATTTTTGCTTAGCCATGTAAACATAATATGCTGCAGACCTGAAAAAATAGTACACCTAATTATACTAGCTGTGCCACAGAAACAGTGGGGAACTTGAGGATATGACTGATAAGCAGCTAGATAGTAGACTAATAGACACACATAGTTCATCATGGGTCTAACAAGGGCTACACAATGTAAGTCTGCTACTGTAAGAGGAAAATAATCAGAGATAGCATTTAAAGTTCCATTGCATCTAAAGAATGCCTAATGCTGCCAGCTACAGGAGTCTGAGTTCATGCTCAGTGGATAAGTTAATTAACCAATTTAATACATCATGATGGATGCATTAGGGAACATAATTGTTATGGGGAGGCTAAAGAGAAATTGTCTGAGGGCCCAATACGAGGCTTGTAAAGAAGAGCTGCAGTGCTAGATTAGATATGCCTTGGCTTTGCCTGGTGAGGCCCCAGGTGGGCTGCTTGGTCCCGGCCATACAGCCTTACATCTCTGAGCTAACACAATATCCAGATTAGAAATGCCCTGCTGAGCCCCTGAGCCTGAGCAAAACACAGTGGGATTGATCCCAGAACTGAGGAAAATAGACTGGAAATAAGTAGGAACTGTGCATGGGAATCATTGCACGAAGGAGGTGCCTAAGCAAGGTGAGGCCCATGGAAGCTTGCAGATACAGGACAATCCTGTGAAACACAGTGCCTAGGCAGTGCACAGACACTGCCAGGTATAGTAAAGAGCCTGAGAATATAACAACCATGCAGAAAATCCTCCAACACTACCTCCGGTACATATTCTGAAATTTTAGCTGTTGAAGAAAGATGCCATCAGCAGCCAAGATATTGTACAAGAAAAAAAAAATTTAGAAGAATTTTATTAGGTGGCAGAACAACAGCAAAAAACTCTTCCAAGAGTCCATGTTTTCTCAGCTCTAACAACCATCATCAGATCCCATTCAAACCAGATCAAAACCAAAATGCTGACCTGGCTGTAAGGAAAAACATTAAGAGAGGTGACCGGCTTGCAATCACTTGGAAACAACTGATTGCCAAACAAAAGAAGACAGAGTAGGTAGTGCTGCAAATATTACTTTCAATACATGAAAAAGAAGCATACAATAAAACATTCACACAGTTAATTTTTGTAGAAAGAAGAGTAAGAGGCTGCCAAAGGAGAGTAGCAAAGGCTAGAATGTTTTGAGGATTTAGAAATTAGCACATTTATAAACATGGCCTATTGCAAAAACCAAGTATTGAAGATGTCATGGGGGTTTTTTTGAACCACAGTCAATCTTGAGCAGTATGTGTAAAGAAACTGCAGAAATAAATATTCACACAACCATAGTGCCAGAATTTCTTTCTTATCAGGGAGTAACCCTGCCTTGAACTGTGCACATTTAGCAGCGGCACATAACTGAACAGCACTGTAGATCAATCACTGATACAAACAAATCTTTCTTCCACGGTTCTGTAGTTCTAGAAAAAAAATTGACTCTGTTGGCGTTAGTTAATGAAAAGGCTTCCTAAACTGTTAAATCTCTGAGACAGGGTAAGCTGTAGGCTTATTTATGCCCCAGAAAAATAATTAACAGGTCTTTAAATATTCAATAATATTCAACTTACTTTGGAAAAGCAGATATTCTTTCCAAAAAGCAGACAGCAATCTCTAACTTCATTCAAACAAGGACTCCAAATCGATAACAAAGGAAAAGTGAGTACCTTTTAGAATAAGAAAGGCATCATCTCTCCTGGAATAGACTAAATATGTTTTTATTAACAGTGGAATGTGCAATTTTTTCTCACTTTTGAGTAAGAGTCTTAACATCCTGCCAATGGAGTAGAGCGACAGACCAAAGGAGTCATGAAAACAAATGACTACTAGTGATGGAGGAAGAAGTAAAACAGTATCAAAGTCTTGAAATGCAAGAGATATGTAATACTGGAAAATTATTCTTTGATGCAGTAATTGAAACTAAAAATGAACTCTTACATAGAAACAAAAAACAAACACTGCAAGATCACAGTCACATTCCACATCTTCTCTATTAACCTACACCACTAAGTAGCTTGAACCACTTCATGGTGTTGGTTTTTATGATATGATAGTCCCCTGAAACAGACAAGACAGAAGAAAGGACATGGGAGCTTTTCTATGCCATTTTTATCCATCTAAAATTCTTATTAAAAACCAAGAGATGTGTACAGAAAGTTAAGTCATTGTACTGTATCTACCATCTCAGGAGTAAAAAAGCCTCTCCAAAATGCAGGCAACAAAATGAATCAAGCCCCTTCCAAACCATTAGTCTGTCCATAGCTGAAATTTGATTTGGGCAAAACAAGCCTGTATGAGGTCATTGGGGATACAACAGCTAAGAAAGTTAATGATGGAGCTGCCTCCAAACACAGCACTACTACTGGCAGAGAGCTGAGACCTCTCCTCACACTGTTCAACCTTTCCATGCATGAGCACAAAGGCTCTGCTCCAAGCACAGCAGAAGTTTGGCCTTTCTCCACTAGGGTTCCCTCAGGTCTTGCTGTCTCTATTAAAAGTTGGAACAAAATTGAGGAATATTTATTTAGTTCATCTATTGCATATTAAAATAAAATGGAATTTCTCTCCATCAGCCTGCTCAGTGGTACCTTTTTCTAACCCTCCATATAGTTTTTGGAATAGAAGCCAGTTATTAAACCCCACTTGTCTCAAAATAGCTTCATAAGACTTTTTAAGATGTGAGCACACATGAATATGAAAGTGTTCCAACCACTGGGATGCAGTTGCTACTCTGATGCCCTTATTTAATGGTACATAAAAAGGATGTATGGAAATGAGTTAATGAGGTCAAAACTAGCTTCAAATAGAGGCAGAAGGAATTGAAGCAGAAGGAATGCCTTTGCCTGCATTCAAATGTGGCCTGTATGAATCTATTGTATGACCATATCACCAAGTAGTAATTATATACCCTTCCTTCTAGCTCAGCTGAAACAGTGTCCTGGAAACTACATGTATGGGTAAAATATCCAACTTAAAATCAGTATAAAACCAGCAATTGTATTTTCCTGAGGCTTATGAATAAAGAACTAACAAAGTTGACGTAATCTTAGATGAGCCAACAGTGTGTCCAGGTAGCTAAGAGGGCCAATGGCATCCTGGCCTGTATCAAGAACAGTGTGGTCAGTCGGACTAGGGAAGTTATCCTTCCCCAGTACTCGGTGCTGGTCAGACCACATCTTGAGTACTGTGTGCAGTTCTGGGCTCCCCAGTTTAAGAAGGATGTTGAGCTGCTTGAGAGGGTCCAGAGAAGGGCAACAAGGACGGTGAAAGGACTGAAGGACAAGCCCTATGGGGAGCGACTGCGTGGTGCCCATGGCTCCAGGGGTGTGGGTTCAACCCCTGTGTGGGCCCTCGCTTGGGATTTGGACTAGATGATCCTTGTGGGTCTCCTCCAACTCAGAATAACCCGTGAACCTGTGACTCAAGATCCTCATTTCTTACTGAAAGATACCTGATTTTACTTCTTTGTATTAATGTTGTTCAAGTCATAGAAACAAAGTTACAACAAAAAGGTAAAAAATCATTAAAAATAAGAAAATGCTACCATAGTTGGATTATTTCTAACTTTAACTTGAATTAATAAAGTTGCTACCAAATTTAAAATCAAATCTAAGGTCTAACCTCAGCAAATAATCAAGAGTCAATTATAGAAAGACTTAAATTACCAAGAAAAATCTGTCTGTAAATTCTAGAAAGTAACAATCAATTAACAGAACACAGATGAGGCCAGAGTGTTTTAAAGTGCATTCACACAGCAGTGAAGCAGAATTATCTGATCTGCAATCTCAGGCCACTTAAGCTTCCTTCTGGGAAGCCTGCTTTTTGTTAAGTGCAAGTTTACACTATAAGGCTCTGACACTCCAGAAGTTCCAATATAGAGTCTAAATCTTAAAGTTTCTGAGGCTATGCTTTCAGAACTACTTCCATTTGTGAAAGTTTTCTTTTTTTTTCTTTTATTAATATGTGTTTTACTGGAGTTCACAAAGACCCATATGCTTTCAAATCACAACCTAAAGTTAAAGCTAAGCTATCTCTCACCCAAGTAAAATAAGAGTGATAAACATGACATTAAGCTAAAAAAAATATGTTTAAGATTATCATGGATTCATGAATGCGTGAGTTCTTAGAATTTTCCAGCCTCTCATGCAGCAAGTGCTGGGGTAGCATCAGGGAGCAGAAAACCTGTGTCAATGGCACAGAGCTGGGAGGCCACAAGATTGGTCACAGGCTGCAGTTGCCTCTTGGTATTTTTGCTCCTCCTCTCCAAGATTGCCCCAGATGAAGATTTTAAGAAGAGTGGTGTTTTTTTCCCCACCAACTTGCCTTACTTCTTGAACTTTGTTTGTTGAGCCTCACAAAAAGCTTCCCATTAAGATCTTTAGGTACACAGGTCAGCACACAGCAGTGCACCATGGTCAAGTCCTGTTTAGATTATGATATCAGCTCAATCAGAGAGAAATTTATCTGAGCATTTTTTAAAATTCACCAAAGATTAAACCTTAGAGCTCTTAAAATTGTCTAAATTACCTTTGGATATAATGCAGAATAGTCATAATCACATGAATAAATATCTTCAAGTTACTTTCTCCTACTAAAACAGTAAACCTTCACTACTTTGCAGTACTTCTCTTGCAGGTTTACATCTTCACAGGGTGTTTTCTCCGCAAAGACAGCACTGTTTCATGGTGCATTTGCAACTATGCATGTCCTAACTGACAGTCAGGAATATGCAAAGGCAGACAGTCATGAACATGGAAATTAGCCCCACCCACCATACCACTGCACAGAGCAGCGGTGCAGCGCTCTGTCGGGGGGCCCGGGTCACCCAGAGCAGAGAGGCAGCACTCTGCTGAGATGCCCGTGTTGGTGTTGGTAAAGCTGTTGCTGTCGCCTGTTCTTTGGGGACTGGTGGCACTCCTCTTACTATGGGTATGAGCTGTGACAGTAGTGGGCAGCCATTGGCACCCACCCACCGCCTGTTTCCATGGAAACACTGTAATGCACAGCAGACACACACATGCTCCCTGCTCCCACATCCCAGTGACACAAGCAAGCACTTATGCCTTGTCCAGTATCCCAGACAGCACCAAAGACTTCTGAGGGGGCAGAACCCATGCTGCCACCACACAAGCACATTTAACACAACTGGCAGCGGCATCAGTGCTTGTGAGATCCTGGAGGCATGTGGGGTCCCCCGCCATCACCACTACAGGAGTTAACAGTGAAAAAGCCAGAGTGACAACTCCACGGGGGGTGGAGAGACCCACAGCCTCACAATAATCAAGGGACGACTGTATATGGAAATTCTAGGGGTTTTAAAGACATCCTTATCAACAAATAATCAATTAGAACATCTCTAGCCCATGAAAAACACCAAAAATAAACATGAAATCTTGTGCCAGTTTAGCAGAAATATTTCCATTTTTGAACACAAGTTTTCATTTCAAACAAAACTATAGGTAAAAAACCCCAAACTTACAACCTGAAGTTTCCTTTTGGCAGTTCAGTTCAAAATAATGTAAACTGAATCTCAGTAAGAATATGAAATCTTTTCCTTAGAATCCTTCCATTTCCCTAGGAAACATTAAGGGACAACTACATTTGCTCTTGAAAGACAGAAGAAAGTACTGCCTTTGCTTTAGATGGTTTTTCAGAACAAAAACAAGTTGGTGATTGTAGGCAAACTGCAAATATAAATTTATGGACATAAGGATAACAGCAATAATAGACCATTTTGAAAGTGAGTTGCACACTTAGGTTTATTGTTCCCTGTCTCATCAGAGTAATCTACAAATAAATCAATAATGATAAGTGATCCCCAACTGCCAATTAACAATGCATCATATATATCTTTTAGGCACTGTAATAAATATGATTCAGGGAATAGATCTGGAGAGTGAATGAGGGAGTTGCTCAAAAAACATTTAGAGAGAGATATCCACTTGGGAAGGTATTTTTGAAATTTAATACAACTACCATGGAAACATGAAAAACTACAAGTAAGGGAAATGCACACCACTTTCAAAGACAAAAAGTCTCTCGGAAAGAAATTGTCCCAGAAATCTCTTCCTTTCAAATGAAGAAAGCGCTCTTTTTTCAATGTCTCAAGGAGACTATATTTGTAAATGTAGATCAGAAAAATGTACACAGTCAGGGTCAGACTGTTTTAGCCCCTGGCCCTGCTTCTCCTCCCAGGCCCCCAGTGCTGCCAGGGAAGCAGGACAGGGAGAGTGAGGCACAGAGGGACAACCTCTCATGATGGAACTGTGAAGTAGTGAGAAGTTCCAAGACCCAGCAGTGTAGGGCAAGCTGGAAGTCACTGACTCAGCTGTCCTCAGCATGGCAAAGCAAAAGAGATACCCTGTGACTTCGCACCATCACCAGTAACTAATAGTCTTAAAGTATGTTGGGGCTTGGCCAGGCCTTTCAGCATGACCATGATGAGCAGTTAAATATGGCCTACTTTCTTCAAGAATTTAGATTCTCTTCATAGCTCAGCTGACTATTTCCTGATGTTTGGTGTTCAAGACATTTATTACAAGTAGCAAATAAGTGTTTACTTATTTTTTAAATCAAAATCCTATAATTGATCTAGACTTCTTTTAAGCAACATTTCATCAGTTAGAAGACTTCTGATCTACATTCAGCTTCAGCCCAGCCCCATCTTTCTTTTTACCTGATCAGGATTCATCTCACTCTCCCAGACTTTTCACAAGCACTCCAGGCAACAAAGTCTGGGCCTTAAGAAGAGTTCCTCTGCCTTCTCTCTAGTTCCCACTGCTCCCTGGTGCAGGAGGGGGTACACCCCCCCCCCCGGCCCCCCCCCAAAAAACCCCAAACCCACACACAAAAAACCAAACAAAACCCCCCTAAACAAATAAACCCCCCCCAAATTAACTCACAACCAAGTTTAATTGTGCCAATGACAGAGGACAAAAATGATGATGATGGTTGTTTTTACCATAAGTACTGTTGAGAGGACGGAGCAGCTACTGTGTCTGTGAATGATGCAGTAGGCACCATGAGAACATCTAAAGCTACCAAGAAGATAAACCCTGCATTTCTGGTCTCTGGTTATGTCTTCAGTACCATGACCAAACTAATGTTGGGCAGCAGAACTTTGGCATGAAGGAGTCCACAAAATTTCAATGTTAAGATTTCTCAAGGGGAGGCTGTGGAGTGGGGATGCAGAGTGAATCTGAGTTCAGATTGAGTAAATGTTACAGAATCCTTCTGAGTCTGGTGTAGGAAGAAAAAAACTCCGAGGTTTACATTCAAATGCAGCAAGACATCATTTCATCCATAAAATGAGTAAATTTGAATCTGAGTCAGAGAGAAAATAATATTACATGTTTATCACAATAGAACAAAGCCTTTAATATTACCCATTCCAATGCCTCAGTGAACACTGCTGAGGGCCTTTAAGAAAATCATATTATGCCAAGGAGAGCAGAGCAATGATCATATCCTCCAGCTAATAGAATGCAACCACTGGTTATGCATAATACCATAAATTAACTTTTACATATATATCAAATAGGCTTTTTCCTAACAACATGACATTTCCATTCCTGATGATGTAAACTAGTATGTCATTCTCTCCTGCATATGGTCAGCTAACAGTGTTTTCCCTGCATCATTCTAACAGCATTTTAGATTTGTGGAAAGGAGAGGACAGAGAGTGAAAGAAAAGGGCAGTGACTCCACTCAGGATGAATCTCAGCTAACATGCTCCCAGCACTGCTAAACTGAATTAAATTGGTTTACCTAAAGCAAGCAGACATCAGTGACATTTTAGGCCAGGGAATTGGATTTCAAAGTAACCATGAGACCATTTATTAAATTCATGAAATGTTAATCTCTTAATAGTAATATATAACCTAATTTCATTTGTATGAATTAGCCATGAATCACAATGGTAATAGAACTACTAAATGAAACAGAGGCTATGTTCAGTAGCACCGAGTAATTTCTTTATTATTTTTCTTGCTCTGCAAAAATAGCTTAAACATGCAAATGAGAGTACGGCCAAGTACTTGAAAATCTGCCCTGTGCACTGGTGTAGGAGCTCAAACAAGTCTTGTTTTAGGTTCCACAGCCATGAGAAAGGACTAAACCTCAAGGACTAAAGGACTAAACATGGAGAGATTCCCTTTGAAACAGAAATTAAACCAATTTGAAAGGAAAGTAACCTTAAGTGCTTTATGAATGTTTACTCAAGAAGCATTTTTTAATTTTAATTTTTTTTAATTCATGTTCCAACTTTATCTTTGTGATGCATTCATAGACAAGGCAACAAGAAGTTATAGAAAGAAAACACAATGCAAAAGTCTAAAAAGAGTCAATGTAGTTAAATGTACCTTAAACAAGATATAACACAATAAGAGAAAAGAGACTGTTGACATCTTGACTTTTCTGTTGAAATGAATAGGCACTGTGTAAATAAAGCCCTGTGGATCCCTTTGCAAATATACTTATTACATTGTTTACAGTAGCTGGCAAGACAAGAACTAGTTACCAAGTCTTCAACTAACTGAAACCAGTGCAGGAATTCTATTGTTTAACATAACAGGCTGACAAAGGCAACAGTGACCAAATTGTCCTTCTGGTAGAGGGAGAAAAACTTTGTCCCTAACTCTGTCCTCTGTTTAAAAATCATTTTTAAAAGGAGAGACTGATAAGACACTGGCAAAAATTATGTGCAAAGGAGCAAGGTGGAGAGAGGGAAGGACATCTTACAGGAAAGAACTAGGAGGAGAAAAAAAAAAAAATCAGAGAAACAGCTGATTTTTTGCCTACAGTGGCACCAGGGCAGAGAATGCTTATAGGTAACTTCAAGAAGAAAGGATACCATGCCATGTAAAATCTTTATAAAGAAACATGCTACTACTGCAGCCTAGTAATGGGTTAGTGCTCATTTTTACAGCAGCACTTTACTCGAAGTTCTTGCAAAGAAAGAAAATCCATATGCATAATTATTTGCTTGCAGTTTCCAGAGAGATCTCACCAGAACTGAGTATTGTAAAAGTATATCCTTTAGTATTCCACCCACTAGTATATCCCTTCAGGACATACATCTCTACCCACTCTGAGAATGGCACTTTCCTGTGGTCCATGAGTATCAACACACACATCACATTGCACCTGTGCACATTTCAGACTGGCAGTTAAATACATACTACGTATTTGTTAAAAAGGAAATATCACAGCAAAACTACTTTAAAAGCAGGAGCAAATGTAAGTAAAAACCCCTACTTATTCATGTCTAAATATTCTTGATAATATATTCTCCCAAGTATTCTTTCCTTATTATCAGCGTTCATCACCAGACCTCTCATTGATCTGCTACAGGAAAGTATACAGGTTGTCTTCTGTTAAAATTACATACTGCCCTTTCCTTCTGTTTTCTCAAAGTTACTTCTAAACTAACTCAAAATAGTCCCAATCTTTCCAAAATTCCTTGGACTTACACATTTCTCACAAAGTTCTTTTGTCCTTCAATAATGTCCATAGCATACCCATTTATTTTCTAATATAATAACCCATCACCACTTCTTCAATAACTAGTCTGTTTATAAATTTCTCTTTGCACCTGGTGATCACCAATGTGTGTAATTCTACATTGACTGATTTCTAATAACAGAGTCAACTTTTCTCAAGTAAAATTTCTTTTAAAAAGCATTGGTCTCCTTTCTAACCAGATCCTTGCAAGTGTTTTCCTTGGCTGTGGGGACAATATTTAAATTACTCACATTTTAAATGGCCACAATAATCTTTGCATGGAATTGGCAATTGTAGCCATTGTGTCATGATGTGTTCATCCCAAAAGCTTGCATGCTGTCAAACCTTCCTGGAATCTAACTGTCCGATGCTATAAACGAACCCATATGAAGAAAAAATAATATATTTAAAATATATTAAGAAGTGGTTCCTAACTGGTCTTATCCAGAGGCATAAACTCCCAGTGAACCTGATTCTAATAGACTCCTCAGTGACAGCATCACAAATACACATTTGTGTATTGCAAAGGTGAGAGAATCCAACTAACAAAAATATTTTTACTTTATCAGAGGAACATCCTGCCGAATACTTTGAAACTCAGTTCAAAAACAGGTTTTCATTGAATTTTGCTCTGTATTTGATAATATTACAGGCACAGGAAATCTGCAATGCTGATGTTCAGGTACTAGACTTTGTTCATCTTGTAAGTACTATCTTAGACAAAAAGACCATTGGTGGAATTTTGTTTGTCAAAAATCTGACAGTTGGAATAACATTTTTATAATCCTAACACTAAGTTGGAACACATAAAACACTGAAGCAATTTAGAGTGCTTTGCTTCACCCACACTATAGGTTTAAACAGCTTCATGACAAAGAGGAATAGAATTCACAAGGGCGAGGGAAAAGGCACCACTTTCTCATATCACTTTCTCCAGAGTTACACCTTTAGACATGCTCTTGAAGAGGACATGTCTAAATAAGTCATAAATACAGTTGTCCTCAAGAACTGAATGTGATGTTCATTTTCTGTTATCTGCCTCACCAAATTTGCTACATATCTATTTAGGGTTCTTGAGTAAAATAATGAAACCAATAATGAAGTAGGGAAAGTGTTTTCCCAAGAAAACCGAAGAAATTTTCCCTCTGCTCTTATAATAGAAGACAGCATCCCTCAAGAACCTTAAGCGAGGTCCTGCCTAATTCTCCACCCTTGGTACCTTAACTACTACAAAGCTACTGGAGACTATGAATATTACATTGAAGAGCAGTTCTTTGCATTATTTATTGGTATTCTATTTAACAACTGCAGTGCAACATGATGCCTATTTCTTACTCAAAAAACCCCAAACTCTATTTTAGTTTGGCAGAAGATATTTTCAGTTCCTATGCATTTAAATGTAGAACAAATTAGATCATTATATGATTATATAAGACAACAATGCTTATTTTTTCAGTTGATTTCCTGTGATAATTGCCTATATTGTTCACAGGTTCACAAAGGTCACAAGTTGGACCCACAAGGATCATCTAGTCCAACTCCCAAGCGACTCCCACACAGGGATCGCTCCCCCAACCCCAGAGCCAGGGGCACCATGCTCTGCCCGTCTGAGCCTCCCATCATCTAGACCATGTCACTGAGTTCCTCATCCAGTCTTTTCTTAAACACCTCCAGGAATGGTGACTCCACCACCTCCCTGGGCAGACCATTCCAATGAGAGATCACTCTCTCTATGAAAAACCTCTTCCTAACATCCAGTCTAAACCTCCTCTGGCGTAGTTTAAGGCCATGTCCTCTTGTTCTGGTGCTGGCAGCCTGAGAGAAGATATTTACACCTACCTTACTGCAACCTCCCTTCGGGTAGTTGTAAACAGCAATCAGGTCACCTCTGAGTCTCCTCTTCTCTAGGCTGAACAACCTCAGTTCCTGGAGCTGCTCCCCATAAGGCTTGGGCTCCAGTCCTTTCACCATCTTTGTCGCCCTTCTCTGGACCCTCTCAAGCAGATCAACATCTTTCTTAGACTGGGGAGTCCAGAACTGGACAGTACTGGACAGTACTCAAGATGTGGTCTGACCAGCACCGAGTACAGGGGAAGAATAACTTCCCTAGTCCTACTGACCACACTGTTCCTAATACAGGCCAGGATGCCATTGGCCCTCTTAGCCACCTGGGCACACTGTTGGCTCATATTAAGTTTTCTGTCAATCATTACTCCTAAATCCCTCTCCATTTCACCACTGTCCAGCCACTCATCCCCCAGCCAATAGCAATGGATGGGGTTGTTAAGTCTGAAGTGAAGAACCCGACACTTAGACTTGTTAAATCTCATGCTGTTAGAAACTGCCCATCTCTCTTGCCTGTCAAGGTCCCTCTGAAGGGCCCTTGTACCCTCTGGCAAACCTCTGGAAAAGAAGATCTCTCTATCACCCTTCTGTGAAAGTATGAATGCTTTGTAATACAGCACCCGAATCACACTGACTTGGCACAAGTGGTACTGCTCCAGAGAGCAGACTCATACACACATACTAACATTTCACATAAAACTGCTTCTTTTTGTGGTAGCTTGCCCACTCAGAGCCAAACAAGGATATTCCAGGAGAAAAGGAACTTGTCTGAAACACTAATCCAAGATACCACACTCAGGTTTACTCATCAGTGCTGCAGGCAGCTGGAGGAGAGGAGAGAGAGGTTAACCTGCCATCACCCTTCTCTTGGAACTTTTCTTCTGGCAAAAAGAAAACCAGTTCCCAAACTTATTGGCTTTCTCCTCTCCTCTTCCCAAGGGACGGAAAGTAGCAGAAACAGAGCAAGTGGAGATTTCCAGTCCTGGGAGGAAGTGGAGGTGTATACTGATGGAGGCTGCTTTTAGAAAAAGCTGTTTTTCAAGGAGGTGCCCTCCCTTCCTACCATGCTCACTTGTGTCATCCCACTTGTCTAGCCCTTGGAAAAATATCTAGGAGGCTAAAAAAAAGCATAATCAGGCCTGGACAGTTTTACCCTCTGGAGAAGAGTTCAAACCCAGGCTCTGATCTAGGCTTAACACAGAGAAAATTGACCTTAGACAGGAGGAGTTACAAATGCCACAGATAAAGAGAAATAAGGTTATCTCAAAGCATACAAAAATAAAGAAGAAGATTTCTGTATCCATTCTCAATTCTTTTCACTGAAGACATTGCTTCAGGGCTTCTCTAATATTGAAAAGCAGTGGATTGTGACATTTAGTCACCAGTTATCCAAAGAACAAGCAGATGCTTAAAAGCCTGGGATTATGGCACTCTGAGAGGCATTAGTTCCTACATAATCTGCAAATTTGTTTGTTTGGAGCTCCTCTAACTGGAAATTGCCAAACAGTGTCTACCTCAACTGAAATAAGCATGAAAACGTAGTCAGACCTTCACTGTATGAAAACCAAATCCTTCATCTCCAACCCAAGATTCACAAGACATTCCAATTCCTATTGGAAATAAAACTGAATAGCACAGCGTGAAGTTGATAAAGTTGATGTGATCTACAAGTTGGATATTTCACAGCTTTCAAAAAGTAGAAACAAATTGACTGAGGTGGTACACTTTCCAATCAGTGCTCATGAATCAAAAATATTCAATCACTGGTTATTTAAGTTTTACATAAGCATGCACTGTATTTCTAGGATATACGTACTCCCTGGAAACAAAATTAATGCACATGCACAGCAAAATTTACCAATCAAATAGCAAACAATGAATTTAATTACATATAAATAAGATCACGGTCAAACGTACTTCAGACCTGTCTGCTGAACTTTCAGATGTGTGTAATAATGCTGCTCAAGGCTAGTAGTTAATCTTTATATTTTGTATGGAAACAGCAACATGAGGAGCAGCCAGTTCCCTCTTGCAATACCTTTCAAATTTTGAAGACTTATTTTTATTCTGCTCAATTAAAAATCAAAACTCTAAAAAAAATTTTTCAGGATCTGCATAAGCACGCTTTCAGACTGAGCCTCAAAATTCATGGCAGACTTGTTTGGATTAGATGAGGAACATTTATAAGCATACTAGTCTGAGGTTTGGGAGATCTGGTCAGGCTTCTGCACTGCCTGGTCCAAAGCAGACTTTTGGAGAAGCAAAAGATTAATTCCAGTTTGGAGCCGAGAGATAAACCGCATCTCCAAATCTTAGAGCAATGACACAAGCACCAGAGCTTCCAGAAAAATGAAAAATAAATGACATTGATTTCTCCACTGTTCACCTCCACACAACAATATATCGCCAAAAAGGTTAGAACTTCATGAAAAACTCTAGGTTCTTTAAAAAAAGCATGTTCTTCATCCAGATCCCTAAAAACCTCCAAAGAGCTCTATAAAAAAAGTCTATAAAACACACCAATACAAATCAAGTAAGTTCATCTAGCTGACTGAGAAAAGTATGAGTGTGACAGTGGAGAGGCTGAACTAGAATACATAAATTTCTTTAGAGAGATTCAGGAAGGGTACTCATTTCAACATAACAGAATTCAGAGGAATGAGGACAAATACCCAGCAAGGAGACTATAAGACCCACAGCTCAAAGTCTTGAGAATGCCAGCAAGCTTGGATGCTTAACAGGACCTGCAAAGAGCCAGTCAGCACAGGACCGTAATAAATTTTTGATCAAGTGTATTTTTTCATGTTGATTTGTGAATCACAAGGAATATATCAAAAGCACAGAGAGACGCCGGGTAAATTTCGTGCAAGTGTGGTAAGACGTTGCTAAGCAAAAGAAGACAGAGTGGGATGGAAATCATGCAACAGGTCAAAACAGCATTTATTGAGCCAGAGAGACATAAAGTCAGTTGCAGATTTAACCTGCTTATAAGGAAAGAACCAGGAAGGACAAGCCAACAGATTTTCTGCAATTCTTTGACCAGTGTTTATCCTCAGAAGATACCAAAGTAGTAACTCAATGTTACACTCATTTGACTTCATAAAACCTAACCAGAAATAAACAAGCATTGATCTATTGGTGCATGCTGCAGGATAAAAAACTATGCCAGTTTTAATACAAAACAAAATTCTTTTCCTTGAGAATATTATAAAATATCAACTTGATCAGAACTTGGAATTTTTCTTCCATTAAGAAATTCTGATCCATGAGCATTTGTTTCCATCTGAAGACAGAATAAGATGGTGAATATTTGCAATTTTTACTGAATGCGAAGTTGTCCCCCTCTCTCCCTTCAGATCTTGAGTTGTCAAAAGACGTTGTTGGAGTTCAAGACTTTTATTTTAAGTAAAGTCTCCAAGGAGACAGAGCTGGTATCCCTCACAGTCTGGACTTTTCCTTGTGTGTACATACAGTACCTGGACACAGGACAATTGTTTTGCACTGATGCCAGAAAAATGACAGAAGATTTTGAAGATGGTGGATATGACTTTTCATAGTGTACCACAGCATTTCATGTAGACAGACTGAAAAATGGATTAAAAATATTTTCTCAATGAAAAAAAATCAATGTTTCAGCCTACTAACATCTCCCTGTTGTTTATTTTGGTTTTGTAGAAACCAAATTCTAAGTACTCAAATTTACAATCCTTTCCCAGTATTAGTATACACTCCTTGGTTTTAATTAATCCAGTGTTTTCAGATAGTGCATGAAAGCAAGTGCAGTATCCCAAATCGGTATGGAAATGCTGACACATTTGAAGGCAGTGAGAATTTCACCAGTATTTTATGCACAGTTTGAAAAACCAAATAAAATCCATTTAAAAAAATAAGAAGGGACAAGGCACCGTTGAAAAGTGGGGTAATGATTCATCTGATTCTGTCATTTTTATAATCCTAGCTTTTGAGCTTCTGTGGCCTTATATTGATTTTCTCTGTTCTGTCTCTGCTTTTTCTTTTTAAATTATGGAAAGTGAACACATTTAATATAAAACAGATTTTGCTTTATTTTTTCAGGTAAGCCTGCTAAAAGTAGAAAATACTTCATCTGCTGCACACAGAAAAAGTGTAACATTAAGCATTTGACATTAAATCTTGGTAGATACGTAAATATCTTTTCTATTTAATTATCTGTTCAAAATTGATAAAAGGGTAGCATCAGCTTTTGAAAGCCTCAGCAGCAGAACTCCAACTAATACCCGTGGGTCCAGGATTTCACTACAAATTTTACATTTTTTTTTCCTGTTTGAAGAAGCAGCATCCCTTTGTGCAACAATTGGCAGCTATTTGTGTCAGTTTGGCAGATACAAAGCTGCATGGGTCTGTGGGAAATTTATGCCTCCCAACATGCCATGCTAAATTTAAACCTGTTGCATAATATGCAGATTCATTGTCATGTATGTAATGCAGCTAAGAATATCTAAAGTTCAAGAGAAGCTAATACACATACAGACTAAAATATAGGGTTTAAATGCATTTTGGGCTTTACCACCTGGAATAAAACGCACTGATGACTCCCTTTACTAAAATTATTTCTTCTTGCAGTCACTTCAGAGAAGCTACATTTCATTCCCATACCACAGGGGTACAGAGTACTGGCATCAAAAATAGGAATACAAAAAGAGATAGACTTGCTTTTTGATTTTATTAAGCCATCACTTCAGTCCTAAGTCTGGGGGCACACTGCTCTAAAGTGCTTCTGAGGAACTCTGAAGCCTACTTTTTTCTCCAAATTACAAACTGGAAGACTTATCACCACAAAATCTTTTTGTATTCCTTCTTTCCCCTCTCTCCACCCCCAACAATACCTAGAAGAAATAGATCTCTTTTCCTGCTTTATCTTGTAGACCGAAAAACTTCTCTTGTAATTCACATTTTTACTTCTGATCTGAGCCTGAATGCAAGAAAATGCAGCACAGATAGTCATTGCATAAATTACCTACATCTTTTCAGAAACTTAAAATAGCAGATTAATCCTACACAAATGTTCCAGACAATCTTTATTATCAATCAATACAAAGAACATAAATAAAATAAGGTTTGGTGAAGTTCCATCTATTTGGTCTTCATCTCTTGTGTACATTCTAAAGTGAAAACTTTTGGAAACCTTGACAGATTGGAGAGGAGAATGGCTAGAGAACCACTGCGAATATGTGGACTTTTTGTTGATTTGAGGCTTTTTTGTTTTTTTATCAACTAAGCATTACTCCCAAACCTTTTCTGTAGTAATGCTATGAAGAGGAGAGAGTTACTAACCTATAGTGTGATTCTCAAGATATTGTTCACGTTCCTATTTCATCCTGAACTTCAGCTATCAAAATGCCTTTCATATTAGCAGCCAGGAAATGTTTTTAAATCACACAAAAATATTCCAGCTTCCCCATCCAAATATTATGCTTCACACAAACTATTTCCCACAGAATACACACTTAAAAACTTAGCCTCCAGATTTTCAGTTTCAGACAAATAAATGTCTCCTTTTGCTCTGTCAGACCAGCATACCCACAAGTCCTCTGCACAGGATATTTATTCTTACTTTTCATGAGGTATCCCAGCCCTACAAAAACAACACACTGGAAGATATCCCTAGTCTGCACTAATACAAAAGGATTTCCAGTGACTACATCAAATAATTCATTGGTATCACAAGTGTGACACAGTCAGAGCGGATAGGACATATGAGAAAATTTCTTCTATGTTCTGGACCACTTCCCATGTTTCAGTACAGTGTGATGCTGAAGCAATGTTATTAAGCCCTCTGGTTTAAGAGTTGGACTCGATGATTCTTGTGGGTCCCTTCCAACTCAGAATATTCTGTGTGATTTTGAGATCATATCACCTTGGGATTAGTGCTCTACTACTTGACATTTTGGTACTACCAGATTCTACCTGGATAAAACAAAATGCACCAAATAAAATGCTCAAGTTCACCTTTTTATTAAGGGAAAAACAGAAAACGAAAACTTCAAAGCAAAGAAGTTCAGTATTTTAATAGCAGAAAAAAGCCAGAGATTAAATATGAATATTTTGAAGAAAATGAAAAAGCACTTGGAAAAATCTGTTGATTGTTCATATTTGTTGCTAATTACTTTACACCAGAGACAAAGTTGAAAGGAAAATTTGAAAGAATTAAGTCCATGGTAACATAAATGTTGATGGGATCAAGATAAAAAATAACCAGAGAGAAGGAAGAATAAGAGACAATTTGAAATAATGTGAGTAGTTCCAAGCAAGAACTAAGCACTGAGGGAAGATTCATCTGTAATTATGGTGGTTGTTCAGCACTTTTTAAATCTTTCTAGGCCTTATGTCTAGAATATCATTATAACCTTTGCCATGATTACTGTACTCATATCACTGAGCAAGAAGTTCCGACCAAAGGCAACTTCTGCAAGCACACAACAACACAGCCTAGCCATGAACAGAGCTGGATTCAAGGAATCAACATCCATCAACTATTTAGGACACAGCTTTGCAGGGGAAGCAGTGAACCCTGGTGTATCAGCCCCTTAACTAATCAGCTACCGAATGCAACCATGGACAACCTCAAAAATAGCTACACTAGGAAACCTGGTGAAACGGCGATTTGTTTCATGTAGATAAGCCCTGAAACAGACCACACAGCTGAAATCCAGGTGTAGAAAATCCACTAAGGCACCAACATGAAATGGCTTAAGCCTAACATGACACCTCCAGGAAGCCTGCAGAGGTAATTAATACCCTACCCATGTTTTCCAGAATAATAAAGATTCCAGAAGCCTCCTGAACAGAAACAAAATCCACTATTAGGATGGCTATTTAATCATTACTTTATTCAGGTTCTCACATCTTGATCTCATTCTCTTTTACTTTGTTTTCCTGTCATCCTGAATCAGAGCAGAAAAGTTAATACTGGTTGCTTCATCAGGTAAGTATTCCTGACTTGTATATCTGACAAATAATTTATTTAACTGCTTACTAATAAGCAAAGGGAAGAGAATTTATCACTAAAATAATCTTGAAACCCTCCATCTGTTGTAGATACTCTGTGTTTCTGTTTAAACAAATGCTGAGAATGAACAATTTATTTTTCTGTTTACTTGCTACCACAAACCCTGCATATTTCATAATGATTGAAAAGCCTACAGATGAGTAACTAATCCCAGAGACTCAATAGGACATATATTTTCAAGTTGTCTACAACTTTAGAGTCAAAGCACCAGCAAAAAAATAAAGGATCAAACATCATAAAGTGCTCTAGGTGAGTATTTTAAATTTCTTTCCAACATTTCAGGTTAGAAAACAGAAAATTTGAGCATCCTGACATTTTCTTTCTAGGATTGGAGAGTTAATTACTTGGAAAAGAATCAATAGCATAGTTCAGTTAAATGCCATCTCATCTTCTGAATGACTCTTTTACCAGTCCAGTTGTTTAGATTTGGGGAAAAGGAATGTTCAGCAACTAGCACAGCAAACCCTTTGGCACTATCCTAAAATAAATTACATTTTAAATGAAATGTAGAAGTTTATACAACATTCCTTAGATGTTAGACGTACTGAAGAGAATAACTGAATAACTGACCTTACTTGTCCATACAGTGAAGCCTGCCACCTCTCGGCAAGAGCTTGCCTGCCTCCCTGAGTAGATATGCCACTATTTATGACCCAGCAGGGTCCACCAACCATCTGGTATTTTTCAGCCAAAGGCTAGGAGATAAGCTGGGGTCTACCATCAATGCAGGATGTATAGACAGCATGACAGCAAGATCAGGGGTTGGGTAGAGAGACACATATAGTATAACTCACACTGCATCACTCAAGGTGAGCCCAGGTGCTGGATCATGCTTAAATAGGCTCCTGCAGAGTGGGCAGAAAGTTTGTGGGTGGGGTGCCACAGCTGGGATCCCTCAGGGTCATCACAGCCTACAGGTGCCAAAAGGGTCCTCGTACATACATATGCATACCTGTGCAAAGGTTGGTTATCTCTTGGAGTCAATAAAAAGACATCATTGTGTCCTAGATGCATTGCTTCTTGTATTAGCTCAGAGGGAATTGTTTTGGGGTTTGTGCTCCATAAATCAGGGAGAAAAAAAAGAACATTTTAGTGTCTCAGCTGACTGATTTTTTTTTTCTCTGAGAAAGACAAGTCACTGTGCAAACACACCTGCAGCAACAGGCAGGTTTCTTAGAGTACTGGAGCTCTTGAGCAGACTGACAACCTTATTTCCTACTGAAGGCAATGGCAGCTTTGCAATTTAGGAAAGGCAGGGTTGCGCAAGGACAGGAAAGGGTCTGAAAACCTTCTGAAGTTGACCTCCCTAACATTCCTGGAGTGCACCAGTTGTTCAAAAAACACCATCCTAGGTAACTATGAGTTATGGGGATATTCATAGAATCACAGAATTATTCAGATTGGAAAAGACCTCTACAATCATTAAATCCAACCATCAACCCTGCACTGCCAAGCACACCACAAAACCAGGTCTGTAGTTTTACATCTTCCCTGAGTCTCCTTCTCTTCAGGCTAAACATGCACAGCTGCTCCGCATCAGACTTGTGCTCCAGAACCTTCATCAGCTTCATTGCTCTTCTCTAGATAGACTCCAGCACATCAATGTTTTCTCATAGTGGGGGACCTGAAACAACATAGGATTCAAGGCACAGCCTCATCAGTGCCAAGTACAGGGAGACAGTCATTGGCCAAGTCCTGCTGGCCACTCTACTTCTGGTACAAACCACGATGTCATTGGCCTTCTTGGCCACCTGGGTAAACTGCTGGCTCAAGTTTAGATGGCTGACAACCAGCACCCCCACGGGGTCCCCCACAGGGCAGCTTTGCAGCTACTCTTCTCCAAGTCTGCAGCATTGCATGGAGTTATTGTGACCCAAGTGCAACACCCATCATGCTGCATCAGCCAAAAGCAGGTCCTAAAGGGAGGGGTCAGTCCTGGAGCCTCTCCCCTCAGCAGGGGACTGGGCACTATATGAGATCTGAGCTAGCCCTGAGTCCCAGGTCTCACAACCAGGAGGCAGCTGCTCCTGCAACCTGGCACTTGCATTAAAGAAACCATGTAAGAAAGTAATTCCTGATTTTTTAGGGATATATTTTACCTGATCTATGAAAAAGAAGCACAAGGCAGGAACAATTACTCCTTTTGTTGGGGGGGTGTAAAATATTTTCTTCTCTTTCCTATTTCCTCTAAACATCTATGCAATCCATGCAATCTATGCATTAAATGTCATCCTTTGCCTATGAATGCAGTTTAGGAATTTCTTTTGAAACATTTCCCAGGAGATTCTTTCTTTCTTTCAGCCTTGTAAACCACACCACACAGAATGGAAGTGTCAAGAGATGGAGGCAAAGGAGGAAAGGAATAAGAGCAGGAACTATGATTCATACTAAATATGTAGTTAAGTAATGGGATTCTTAAGCTGCCTCTATTACCGTGCATTTTACTATGGGAAATAAGGAGTTCTAAGACACTTATGAAGACTGTCCAAAATAAGAAAGGTGAGTCACAACAAATATTGAGTTACCCTTAACATACCTCTATTTTCAAACTGTATGGCTCCTTCAGGGCTAGAGCCAACAGCAACAGAGACCTCTCCTGCCCTCTCTACATCAGCAAAGACATCCATGCACTAAAGTGTATTTTAACAGTTTATTTTTCTTTAATATCATAGTTCTTTCCTTTCAGCAACTGTATGGATATGCTGCTTAAGAAACATAAAATAATTTTCTCTTTTCACTCTTCTGCCCATGCTTCTCGTGCGTGATGGAGTAACATCACAGCCTTACAGAGCGGATGGCCCCTTCAAAGCCCGTGCCCTGCAGCAAGTCAGTGCAAACTCGAGTTTTATTCACACAGAGGAGCTCAGATAAGCTCTATGAAGGAAAAAAACAGGCTGGATGAAATGCATTTATTCTTCCCTCCTTGCACTGCTCTGCTCCTTTGTAAGCAGTGGCTGAGTGGTGTTTTGAAAAAGAGAACAATGATTCTGAGCAGCCTGGTCTGGTGGAAGGTGTCCCTGCTCACTGCCGGGGTGTTGGATGAGGCGACCTTTAAAGGTCGGTTCCACCTCAAAGTACGAACTCCATGACTCCAGGCCTCAGGGTACCCTCGATCCCCTCGATAACTGGGACTTTGCTGCCACCGCGTGGTCACCCCCCGTTTCGCCCAGGATTGTCTCTGCCCGGATGGTCCCGCCGCGGCACACCAGGGGAAAGGGTCCCTCTCCAGAGGAGGAGTAGAGAGGTCTTCCTGTAAAACTGCTCCTGAGATGGATGTGCCCTCGGCCAAACTCTAATCCTCACCCTAATGCTAACCAGCCAAGCCCAACTGAGCGTGATGCACATCTGCAGAGGAGGAGCAGTTGCTCTCAGTTGTGGGAGGCCCACCAGTTTTACCCAGTTTCAGAACCTCTTCTGTGGTTTCTGATAGCCCTGTGCTGGTCCCTCAGTGCTGCCCATTACAGATGAATAAACAGTAGCACTCAGGGCAGAAACAGCTACTTTGCAAGGCAGCAGCTTTGAGCAGGTTTATTCAATTTCCTCCCATAGGATTGACAGTTGATGATAGTTTAAAATGATGATGGTTTAAAATGTTTAATACTCAAACTGTTCTGCCACAATCTTTTGGTTTCCAAGCGTCAGAGACATAAAAGCCTGCTAAGTCCACCTCCTCAAGAGCATACGCTAGTGGTGGAAATGCCTCTAGAGTTAGTTGTACTGACTATGGCCAGAGAACCAAGCACACACTCTTTAATCAGAGCATTTTTAAGCTTTCCTCTGGAGACCTACTGGAGCTAAGTGGGAGATATATTAAAATTCTTCCCAGAAATCCAAAAGCACACCTCTTCCTCAAGCTATCCTATAGCATCCATCATAAGGTGCAGACTGATTTGGCCCACTGCAGGAATCTGTAACATTCCAGTAGAGACCAGTGTGCTGGCAAATGAACCTGGCTATCAGCCAGTAAACTCCGGGCTCACAGAGTGTGAATGACATTATTTTTAAGCTGTTTCAGAAGAGGATAGTGTTGTTTCATAGTTCCAGGAGACCAGGAATGAATCATTTAGTACAAAAATGGGAATGTTCCAGTGACCCAGTCCCTGGTGACCAGGTATAGGAGCCCTGTAAAATTAGTGGCTCTAAATAGTAAATACAGCTAAGGTTTTCCATAAGCATTATTATTTCAGGCAAGGTGACCCATGGGAGTGAGATCTTTTGTGTCATTTTCTTACAGAAAGGCATTCATATTCAAAACATAACCATCAGAGCCAACACCATCATTGCCAGTCAGAGGAGGAACACAGACTAATTAATTGAATAAAAGACAAATTATTCACTGCCATTATAAGCATGACATTGGAGAGGATCCCAAATGCATCCAGTGGTAACTGCATCTAGGTTGCTGGATATTACAACTGTCTCTGGGGCAGCATGCTCTGTTATTTTCAAGGTGTCCAGTAATTGTGATTCTGAGCACTCTCTTTCACACACATTTGAGCTGCCGAACATAGAACAAAGGTGTCCTCTACTCTCATTTCACCTTATATTGCTGAATTACAAAGAGAATGTCTCTGAAACAGATGTGAATAGGGAAACTACTACTCCTTGACTTAGTTGCTCTGTTAGACTCCCTGTATAACTTGTTAAGAGCCTCAGGAATCTGCTTTTCCTGCAGCTTTTGGATTTCCTTTTTTTTTTTCCTTTTTTTTTTTTCTAAATTCACCTGAATCCTTCTCTCTGTTATAGAAAGAAATTCAGTAAGAGCTGAATTTCTATAAACTCCACCCCCATGTAGTCTGCTGAGAAGGTCATGTGCTATGAGTAATTTGCCTTCATTAATACTAAAAAAAACACTGACAGAAACTGACTTGCATTCATGACAAAGGTTATTATTCTCTTTCTTTTCCAAACAGCAGAACAGAGGTAACTCTATCATGTTCTGATAAAAAGAGTGAAAATCAGTAATGCCCCCCATCTAACACTTAAATTAAAGGTATGCTTAAAATAATTTTTAAAAGAAATCAAAAGTTGACTTACAGGATGTAAATCAGACTCGTTTTACTCAAATTAAGAAACTTATTGCATACCGGTTTTAACCAGTTTTCACTTAAAGGCAATAAGCTTCTGCTCAGGAAAGCCAATGTGACAGACAATGAGATCTAATGGACTGCACATGAGCTAGAAAGCAATATATCCAGAATTATATTTCCAGCTCCAACAGATCTTTCAACCTTTTACTGATTCCCAAACCTTACCTCTATACAATGGAGAGAATAATGTTAAGCTAGAATTGTGAGGAGAAAGCATTTTAATTCTTCCTTATGTACTAGAATACCCCAGAAAAGAACAGAAATCCTCCTATAGCCGGCAAACATGCTGTTCAAAGACATTATCTTGCTCAGAAAAACATGTGCTTCATAACTTTCAATGTACTTTGTATTCAGGTAATGAGCTCAGCACAAACTTTTTGATCACACTTGTTCATCTCCTTTGGTTTCTGGAGGTCCTTTCCTACTAAAGGTCCTCTAAGCTCCATCATCTATCCCTGTACCTAGGAAGAAACCATGTGTCTCCTCCTAATTCTCCCTCTACCATTCTGTCTGTGAGAGGAGTTAATGTGTCCTTTCATTACCTTTCTCTCTCATGTGAGTCAATAATCCCATCTGCCCAAACTCACTTCCATTTTCCTTTGCATGCCAGATGATCTTTGGGACCCAGTTCTTTCAATTCTCACACCCCAAGTCAAGTTTTCACATGTGACTGCCATGCACTCAGCTGGGAGAATGAGTGGGGACTTCATGTCTCCCAGTGTCCTCCTCACCTCCCAGTCCCAGCACAGCTTGGGCCTTTACTTTCTAATGAGGAGAGGTGTCATTCTGTCCACTGATACTTCTACAGACAAAAATGAGACAAGATCATTGGGGTAAGTTAATTGATGTAAGTATCTAGGTAATTTTTTATGTGGCTAAAGGGCAGTGCTGGGACAAGCCTGGGTCCAGAGGCTCATTTTGGTATGTTGCTGCTGAAATGCAGAAGCATTTCTGTTTGTCCACTCTGGGTTGGGTGCAGATTGAGGTTTATGAGATCATGACTAGCGAAGTGCAACCTCAGCTGTACTGCTCTGGCCTCCTGCACACATTCAAGGGCCTTAGGGTGGTCACCAAGTTCAGAGAATTCAGCTAGTCCCAATAGAAAAAAATATGGAGGTGGTTGAACCTGTTGGTTCTGCTATCCAAAAGACATCCAGTTTTCTCAAGAGCCAAGAGCATTTCCACAATTGATTTAAGAAATTTCCTGAAGATTTCTAGGTGATTCAAGATAGGATTAAAAAAAAAAAATTCACATTAAATACAGGTAGATGATAACAAGTTGCATGTAAACCTCCCTAGGCCAGACACCATTCTTGGAAAAAGAAGTCCTGAGGAAAAAAATCGGAAATCATAATGGTCCTTTTAAAAATAATTACATAACAGATAGAATTATTATTTTCTGACACTGTTTCAGAACTTATTGTACACAAATATCCTGTATCAAGCCCAACGTCAGCAATCTTTTTTCCTTCCTTCCTTCCTTCCCTCCCTCCCTTCCTTTCTCTTTCTTTTCTTTCTTTTTCCTTTCCCTTCCTTCTTTCCTTCCTTCCTTCCTCTTCCATCAAACTCAAAACAATATGACAATTGACTCTCAAATGAGCTCCTAGAATACATTTTATGACTTGTTTCAGCCCTGAGAATGCTTGATGGCATTCTCAACTCCAGGAAACAGTCCATTAGGCATGAAACAACAGATCGATGCTTAGAGCAGTAACATTCACAACAAAGTCCTGACAGTGACAAAAAATGGAAACTACAAAATTATATTAACCACCACACGGATGTCCAGCTGTTTAATATCTGATCTGCTTTATGGCACTCTAGGAGAACTGCAAGACCCACATTAAAAAATATTCAACTATTTTTCAATTACAGTTCCTCATTTTGCATTTCTTGGGCTCATTATGAACATAGGTCTTTTTTCAATCCATCTTATTACTATTTTGTTTCACTTCATTCCTATTATATTTTGCCAGAGACCTTGGGCTGCAATATGCTACCAGTTTGATATTCCTGTATATTAGCTGTCATACTAAAATTATTGCATCTCCTACACAGAGGTCCTGACTATAAGCAATTGATATTGGCATATTTCTTTGCAGTTCAATAACTACAGGTAGAAAATTGGCTTTCTACCAAGCTAAAATGAATCATCATTTTTACAAAATTTGGAGTGGTGTCTACTGCCCAAGGAGAAACTATTATACATTTTGCTTAGGTTATAAAACTGCCTTCATCCTAGTTTTTACCACTGCTGTAGCTAGCTTTAGAAATCAAACAGGAGCCTGTCTTCTTGGGGAAGGGGGAGAATAAAAAATAAAAGGGAACTAAAGGTATACTCCTAATACATGATATATACAGAATTATTCCTAATCTCAAATTTACCCATCTATGCTGATTAAAGAGCCTATATAATCTTTATAGAAATATCTATGAGGAAGGAATATTTTCACTATGGTCTTAGCTGTGATAAATGCTAATTCCAGCCTCAATTTCCTATTTTGTGAAAGCTATCTAGTGAGTATAGGCCAACATTATTATAGAATCCAAATCTTGAGGGTAGTTACTCTCCACACATTGTAAGAGATAGGGAGGTTTGACTGTGTCTAGATGATAAGAAGCCCAGCAAGACTTGCCCAAACTCACAATGGTTCAATATTAAGGCTCAAATGTCATTTTGTTCCAGGTGAAATTGATTTATACATAGAAAATTAAGGAAGATAAGATTACTTATAAATTAAGCTACACAAAGAACCTCTGACAGAAA
This sequence comes from Pitta sordida, assembly GCA_013390025.1. Lineage (NCBI taxonomy): Eukaryota > Metazoa > Chordata > Aves > Passeriformes > Pittidae > Pitta > Pitta sordida. The sequence goes on from WEKX01012598.1 coordinate 98,195, forward strand.
AAGGATGTAGTCTAGGTATTTCAAGTATATTTTATTACCTATATACACAAGCACATTAGTCCATTTTTACCACTACTGGAGAAGCTGGTCTATTTTCACAAGCCATTGACCAAAGACACTCAGGTTAAAACCAGAATGATTAGGATTTCCATATGCCCTTAAAAGCACTAATAATTTCCATTCTTCAGTATATTCCACTATATCAGCTGAATTTGAAATACTTGCTTCTCTTCAAAATAAGCACTTTCATAAAGCAAGGTTTACACATTCCTAAGTTTGGGGTATATATGTCTTTAAAATGATGCATACCTTCTGTAAAAATATAGACAAAGTTGGTTTTTTTGGTCTTCATTTAGTAAAACCTAGTAGTTATACATTATATTTACTAAATTAGCAAAGGAGGTAAGAGAATGAAGATGGAAGAAAGTGGGAAGAGAAAAAGTTATCAATTCATTGTATTAATTATATGTATAGTAAGAATGTAAACTTTCTTTTCATTCTCTGCTACAGCAACATCTCTTTTTCACTTCAGAATAAAAGCAGCATATGTCAGACCAAATCACAGGTTATTCTGAGTTGAGAGGGACCCACAGGATCATCTAGTGCAACTCCCAAGCGAACGCCCACACAGGGATCAGGCCCACAAGCGTGGAATCATGGGCACCACGCTCCATCC
>WEKX01012598.1:99206-112717 GCA_013390025.1 Pitta sordida
CCTTTTTTTCATCAACCAGGTGAGTCACCAGATCATAAAAGGAGATCAGGCTGGTCAGGCAAGACCTACCTCTTCTAAATCTGTGCTGACTGGGTCTAATGTTATGGTCATTTTGCAGTTGCTGTGTAATAGCACACAGGACTATCTGTTCCTTAACTTTGCCCAGGACTGAGGTCAGGCTGACAGGTCTGTAATTACTCGGATCATCTTTCTGGCCCTTCTTGTGCATGGGTGTCACATTGGCCAATTTCCAGTCTTGTGGTACATCACCAGTAAGCCAGGACTGTAGGGAAATTTTGTAGAGTGGCTTAGCGAGTTCATCTGCCAGCTCTTTCATCACCCTCGGATAGATCCCATCTGGTCCCATGGACTTATCCATGTCCATGATCCAAGCCACTCAGCTCAGCAAGTCTCTGACTACATCCTCCTGGATTACAATAATTGCACCCCTACTCCTTCTGTCAGCCCACAGGTCCAGCTGTCCTGCAGGCAGTCTGTCTTACTGTTAAAAACAGAGGCAAAGAAGGTATTAAGTATTTCTGCCTTTTCCTTATCTCTAGATACTATAATCCCCTCTGCATCCAATAAGGAGTGAAGGTTGTTGCAGCCTCTCTTTTTACTGTTCACGTATTTATAGAAACATTTCTTGTTGTCCTTAACAGAAACCGCTAGTTTGAGTTGCATCTGGACTTTTGCCTCTGTAGTTTTTCTCCTGCATGACTTGACAACTTCCTTAAACATACCCTGACTTACCTCCCCCTTTTTCCAAAGGCTGTACATCATCCTTTTTTCCCCTAGTTCTTTCAGGAGCTCTTTGCTCATCCAGGTCAGTCTTCTGCCCCTCCGACTCATCTTTCGGCACATTGGGACCGCCTGCTCCTGAGCCTTCATGAGCTCATTCTGTATTGTGTCAGTTAGATTTTTGTTCAAAAGGATGCCATAGATGGCTAGAAATAATTATATTTTAGGATATACCTATTCTAGATTTTTATTATCATATTAGAAAACTATTAATTCTATTTTTACTGACAATAAAACCTTTTACTCAGGGCTTCTTTCAAGCTTTAACTGGACGTAATTTGAAATAATTTAGGAACTGGCAAGACATTATTTTATTAATTCTTTCATTAGTAAAAAATGTGCTGTATACCGAAGAAAAACCTTCTGCACACTGAACTAAACTGATCGGAGTAAACCAACATGAGGAATATTTTCCTTGTATTTGTAGAACAAGCTACGGAAGTCCAAAATGAAACAAGGTTTATAATTTTAATAAACTGTTTCCAGAGACAGTAATTTACTTCGAGCAGTGGCTTGACCTTTGTAGGACTTCAACAAACATATGCTGCTTTCATTTTTTATAACACATTTTTTATTAGGTTCCCTTAAGTAAATGAGTTCATGTAAATTGTTATAATTCCAATTTCTCTTTCAAATGCATTTATTTCTGAAAATATTAAATTAAAACCCTGAATTCAAATCTAAACAATACTTTAACTAGTTGGAAAGTAGCTTGGCAGAAAAAGACCTGGTGGTCCTGATGGACCAGCTGCCTTCACAGTAAAGACTAAAAGCATGGTGGGCTACAGTAGGAAAAGCAACAACAGCTGTGACAGGAGATGATCCTTCCCCTGTACTCCGCACTGGCGAGATGCTTCTGCAGGGCTGTGTTCAGTCCTGGCCTCTCCAGTACATGAGAAACGTGGACACACTGGATTAAGCCCAGGGAAGGGCCACAAAGATGATGAAGGAACTGGAGCATCTGACACATGAGTAGAGAATGAGAACGCTGGGACTGTTCAGATTGGAGGAGTCAAGGCTCCAAGTCATCTTATCAATCTGACTAAATATCTGATGGGGGAATGAAGAAGAGGGAGCCAGACTTTTCTCAGTAGCATCCTCAAATTTAAATAAAGAAAATTCCATTTAAATGAAAGAAACTTGTTACAGTGAGAATGATCAAGCACTGGCATGGTTGTGGGGTCTCCATCCTGGGAGATGCTCAAAACCCAGCAGGACATGTCCCTGAGCAACCTGCTTTAGCTGGCCCTGCTTTGAGCAGGGTGGCTAGACTAGGAGACGTCCAGAGGTGCCTTCCAGCCTCAGCCACCCTGTGATCCTGCCTGGAGAATTTGGCTCTCACAAGTGTACTGCACCTTTTCAGAAGTAGAGGGATACTACTAAATAAATAAAATATAATAAACAAATAAACACTCGACTAGCACTTGCTTATCCGACCATAAGTACTTCCAGACTCCGGAGTGTAAATATGAAGTTTTTTAATCCAGATTCTAGACCCTGACATCTCTTGATTAATAAAGATTAAAGGAGCATTTTAAGTGAGAACACTCTGTTTCAATATAAAGTGGTCAGTTTGTCCACTTAATAGTTTAGCCACACAGAGAGATGTATTTTCCTTTTGTGTTTGCAGCTACCATAATAAAGAAGTAATTAGCAGTAAGTAGTCTCTGATCAGCTCAATGGGGTATGTGATAAAAATAAATACTAATTCCAAACAAGCACATGAAAATGAAACCTATACAAACAAAATTCAAATACACAGGGGTTAAATTTGGGCTGTATTCATTTTAAAAATTCTGTATTCCCTACAGGGTACACTAATACTTCATCTAGGCCTGTTAAAATCATCCATAATCAAAACACCTAAAGTAACTATTGTCACAAAGCTTTCATGGTTTAAAGGTTACCTGCAGCAGATGATTAAATTGCAGTAGGCTGAAGTGAGGAGAAAGATCTTTTCATCATTTCAGTTTCTATTTTTCTTTGTGACAGGATCATCTCTCTTTCCATGCTTGGTACACTACAGTCTGCATCCAACACTCCTGAGGCTCTGATCTGTGCCATCACAGGGAACGGGAGACATCTCTGTCACGGTATTAACTACAGGTCTGCAGCTGCATAACTCTGGGCGAGTTTAGTTAGACTGCACTTCAAGCCCACAATAATGCAGCTCTGTCTAGTCTTCCCATATTCTACCCTGAATCACAACTAACAGAAAAATACTCTGTATAGAAGTAGCTTGCTAGATAATTTCCTCCAAGTTCACAACCCTGTTGCTAACTCTCTTCTGGAGTGTCAATTCATTAAATCAATTTATTTTTCCATATAACTTGCAGAGTATTGTTGAATTTTATATTCTGCCTTTTATTTTGCATGCAATCCATATGCTCATTCATTGTACTACCAATGTTAATTATCATAAGCTAAGAGGGTTTTTGGTATTTTACCCAACAGTGAACTCCCATACTCTCTCACACTTGCACGCTTTCGCATTTTCCCTTTGGTAATATATTATTTTAATTTCAGGCTTAATATTCATTAATCTGTTTGGGACTGCATTGTTCTGTGTGAGCTTAGCTTCTGAAATAGTCTTAATCATTCTCTGACTGCATTTTTCACAACAGTCTCTTTAACTTTCTATTCAGTAAAGAGAGTAAATGCAAAAATTATGCAGTTCGATTTCAGCATTCAGACCATTTGTATAAATAATGAGTTTTAGGGTTCAGCTAAGCCTCATGATGGCCCATTAGTAAGCTGTTTCCAGAACGAAATTTACTTACAGTGGAGCTACTTTTTATGTTGTTTATTTTAAATTCAGTGAGTTACTTTGCCTCCACTTACACAGGCCAAGACTAAGATGGACGATTTCAAAAACACCACTGGTGAAAAGTGTTTTAATGAACTAATCCACCAACAGGGACACCCAACTTCACTCACATCTGCACTATCAATCAAACCACCACTTGGCTTAGATGCTGCCTGGTGCCAAAAGGAATAGCTGAAGTCCTTTACTTACTCTTTGCAAGCAAAAATCTAAACCACCATTAATATGTTAGCTTTAAATCTAGTTTAATTTCCCTATTCTCTTTCTTCCCCTTTCTCATCCTTAATATAAGACCCAGATTTATTTCTTGCATACGCTTTTTAGCATATGCTTTTCAGAACAAAACAGGTTATCACCTACTAATTCTACCCCTGTGTCAAATGGAAGATATAAAGGCCATGCTGTATGCATCCTCCACTGTTAGCCCATGGCTAACGAGGTAACACAACATGTGGAAATGAATAAAGCTAAAATGAACCCCTGCTAGAAATCTCATGAATGTCTGTCTATGTTATCGTCCTCTGAATATCACCTGTGAGAAAGAATGTACATAAATATGTGATATTTGAGACAAGATGAGGAAAAAGGCAGAATTATATATGGAATGAGAGACAAAGGGGAGCTCAGACATAAGCCGTGTACCATCATGCACATAAGTCATCAAGTGTGAAGTCCTAGTTTGTTAGCCAGCCTCTCTTTTACATAAATCTTTCTGAACAATTCCTGTGTAACACACATACAAAAATCTATTCTAATGAAGTTTAACCACAATGTCTCCTGTTCTAGTCAAGAACAAAAACTTCACCACACCGAGAATAGATAATTTATTTATTTTTATTAAAATAAGAGAAGTTCCCTCTTTCCAAAAGAATTATTGATGAAAATGTTGGGGTGAATAAAGTTCTTATGTATCAAATAAGCAATCCTCAAAGCCAAGAAAAGATTACAGTAGACACCAAGGTAGCAGTACAGAAAATCATCGTTGGTGCCAGTTTTTCATAACATACACAGCGTAAGTTAAACACTTGCAAAGCACAAAGTTGCATTAGTACCACCAAAACCAAAAGAATTTGTGAGCGCTATACGCCGTTTTTCAGTTTTCCACTCCTGAGCAGTTAATGGAACATAATTGAGATCAAACTCTGCTTCTGTTTTCTGTAAGTTTAGAGTAGGTGGCAAAATTCCATGATAACAGGCCAGTGCAGTAAATGCTGCTTCAATAGCTCCTGCAGCCCCCAAGAGATGTCCCGTTGCTCCTTTTGTTGAGGAAACTGCAATATTATGTGAGTGATCTTTAAAAAGTCTCTTGATTGCTTGATTCTCAGCAGCATCTCCTAGAGGTGTAGAAGTTGCATGTGCATTGACATATGTTACGTCTTCAGGTTTGATCCCAGAATCTTTTATTGCTGCAGACATACACCTGAGGAAAAAAGAAAACAGAATGCTGATTTTACCAATATATTTTTGCCAATGTACAAACCATTTTGTTAATGTACAAACCATGAGAAAAACTACAGGATGTTTTAAAATGTTTATCAAATGTGAAAATCTGCTTTAGCAGAGATGCAAATAACAATTCATCTGACTAAACACATTAGCAACTACATTTAGCCACCAGAGAGAGACAGTAAAGGTGAGGCCCAATATAAAATCAGACTTGCTGTTAAAAATTCTACAGTTAGGGAAAATACAAAGAGAAAGAAAAAAGATAAAGCAATCAGTCTCTACAGACTACATTAATATGTCAATCTAAAATTTGAAAACATTTGAGAGAGAAATAACTCCCTGATATTATTACAAAAATGTAGGTATGCTTTACCCAACAAAAATAGTGGGAAATTAAGGAAAAAATCAGCAGTCACCCTCCTCATGAGCTTCTTTTACATGCTTTCCAGAGATCAGAAAATGTCCAAGAGATACCATAAATTCCTGTATTTCGTTCTATTGAAATTTACTGAAAGTCACTCTTCTACCCTGACATGTTATGCTTTGACTCCTGATGACCTGTGGACTGTGACTGCCTCGACAAAACATGTCTTTTTATGAAAACCACAGCACAATCAACACAGTTCTATGCTGTGATTTTCTCACAGATTTCCTGCAGAAAGACATCTCCTTGTACATACAATTTGACAAAGAACCTCTGAGCAAAAGACCACTGACTCTTGAAACTTATGAAAAATAAGTAAATAAAAGGAAAATAAACAAACAAACAAACAAGCAAGCATGTGCATCTAGACAAATTTAAATGTTTCTAGTGCAGACTGCTACCCTTAGAAGCATCCAGCTTAGCTTAGGTTGAAGGCCTGTGATGCTCACTGCCACTAGACAGTGAGCCAGCTTTCAAGCAAAAAAGAATACTTATCAACCATGAAATACATTAATTTAATCAAATAGGTCATCTGCAATGAACATATTTACTTAAGAAAATACCAGATTATTTGTGTAGGACAATCTTTGTAACCACACTCCTGAATCTGGCTTTGCCTCTTCTTTCCTGTTTTATTCCAATATATGTATTAGCCTTCTACTGAAGTAGTTGTTAGAAAATTGGGGAAAAAATATAGTCCTCTGATTTTTTTGATATGGGAAATGAAATTCCTACAGAAAAGTAGGAGGAGCATATACATTCCAGATTTAGTCCATACATCACTGCAGTAACAAAATATTGGCTTGAAGAAAATATTAAAATGTATTATCTCATCTCAAGGTTGGAAAAGCTTAGGATTTTGGAGATACCAAGATTAACTTCCAACTGCTTCCTAGTGTGAATTTAATTTATAGGCTATTGCAATCATAAAATATACAAAATTTCTGGTACAATATATTGTCATATCATCTCAAGGGTAAGAAAGTCTGAAAATAAACACTCCTGATTGCTCAGCTCACAAGTAAGTCTGCAGAAAAATTAAATATGAACCAAATAGGACAGAGGGAAACATGGAAAAAATATTTACACTTCTAGAAAAATCTGTTAACCCAATAAAGATGCAAACACAGCTTTACAATATTGTGCAGAAGTCTGATCTATTTGTGCAGTGATGTACTGAATTTTGGTATTAAATATTGACATACACTCAGAATAAGGCAAGCTAAACCTTTACTAAGGATTCCAATGGCAGCAATAGTACTCAGTCTACACAAAGGTTGACAACTATTACACGTAATTTAGCTGGCAATTTAATTAGGTCAATGATAATGATTTGATCAGTATCATTTATTTGTGAACCATCATGAGATAAACACTGATGAAGTTTTATCACCTTCATAAGCAGTACTAAAGTGTATTTCTGCTATACCCCTCCACCAACACCCTTAGATGCATCAGAATGAATTACTGAATATTATAACAAACCAGAATTCTCCAAGTGCTCTCTACAGTTCTCATGACCTGAGATTTCTTACAAGTAATTTGCTTTTACAGAGGGGAAGGGGTCTCTCTTCTCCATGGACAAAGGGTGAAGGAGAACCTGAAAAGGTTGTACTGCATCATAAAAATCTTTTAAAAGAGGTTTGCACTGAGTATTATTTATGTGAACAGCTCTATGTACTAAAGGCAAAATGTTTTCACATGAGAAAGTTTTTGTAACTGTGAAAAAAGGCTGATTCTAGCCTTCACCTTGTTACGAAGAAGGCAGCTCTTCCATTTTTCAGATTTTCAANAAAGGAGAGTTGAGGCACAACATTACCAGCAGCTCTTCCATTTTTCAGATTTTCAAGCTTTTTATTATATTTTATTATATTAATTCAAGATTAACAGCCTTTCCTCATGAAAAGCCCACAGTAACAGAAACAAATGTACCCATTTAATTAACATATAAAGAAACCAGTATAATCAACATAGACTTCTTACCTGAATGCACCATCTCCCTCTGGATTAGGTGCCGTTATGTGGCAAGCATCACCAGACAGTCCATAACCTAAAACTTCTGCATAGATCCTAGCACCTCTTTGTACGGCACGTCCATACTCCTCCAAGACCAGCACGGCAGCACCCTCTCCCATTACAAACCCTTCTCTCTGTGAATCAAATGGTCGACAGGCCATTTTAGGGCTCGAGTTAAAACTCGTGCTGAGGGCTCGAGCTCTTGCAAATCCAGCCAAGGACAAAGGACTAATGCAAGCCTCAGTCCCTCCAGCCAACATGACATCAGCGTCACCAGCGGCAATAAACCTAAAGGAGTCTCCAACTGCATGTGCACCTGTGGTACAAGCGGTTGACACAGCATGATTTGGCCCTTTCAGTTGGTATTTAATGCTGATATGACCTGCTGCCATGTTGACTAAAATCTTTGGGACAAAAAATGGGCTGACCTTATTGTAACCCTTTGTTTTAAATAAGACAGCTGTATCAGAAATTTCTTCCAGTGGAACCATTCCCATCCCAATTGCCACACCAGCACTTAAGTGATCCTGTTCAGACAGGGGAGACCAGCCGGAGTCCTTCATTGCAAGCTCGGCTGCACCGATGGCCATCACAGTGGCAGAACTCATGGATTTGATCTCTGATTTCGACACAAAGCTTTCTTCACTGAACTGACCCTCCTCGTTTCCCCTTGGCACACAGGCAGCCACTCTACATGGGATACTTGCATATTCTTCCCCGTCTAGCGATGTAATCCCACTGCCTCCTTTGAGAAGGTTCTTCCACACAAACTGAGTCCCCACACCAAGAGGGGACACTAAGCCAATGCCTGTAACAACTACTTTTCTTCGACATGCAGGCAGTGACTTGCTGAAAGCTCTTCTGTGGTTTTGTAAATTTAAATTCAGAGTCCAGAGATGAAGATTTGCAATCTTCAACAGATCCTTTGAGCACTGTGAGAACATAGTGGCAATAATCACTTCAAGCACATTGCTGTAATGGGGGCAAAGGCAGGGAGAAGAACATAAACACAACAGTAAAACAGACAATGTGTAAAAAATGCCAAGTACATTAAATATTACACGTTTTTTACAGAAATTTTATTTTCAATGCCATAGAAACAGATGTAGTTTCTGTGTCTATAATCTGAAATATGTAGTATGGAATATTGTAGACAAGGCACCGAAATATATTCACTTTGGGAATGCCTCTACTGGGCTGTTTTCCCTTAAGCTGCTAGTGAATATGAGTTTGTACTACTGTGGACTGCAAAGCACTCTCTGGTTTTACTGCAGTACTCTCCCCAGGGCTTTAAACACCAGCTGGCTGGAGGTATCAACAATGAGCACTAACAGTTTCATTCTTTTAAGGGACAAAGTGTGTGTTCACCTGAAAGTGCACATCCTACCCTTACCAAGTTAAGGATGTTGTCATCTCCACATGTATGTCAGGCAGAATGGTCTAGAAAACTCAAAACAGGAGTCAACAAACTCTTCCTTGTTCTACCACCAATGTAATTACATGTGTCGGACTCCTCATCTTTCTACCTTCACCTACCCCTTATCAGCCTTGGGGTATTTACACCGTCAGGGGACAGTAACTCAAGTGCTCTGAGCAAGACGTGCCACACCACCGCCTCCCTTGAGGCCAACACCACCAGACCTCACGTATCAAGAGCCACAGAATCACAGAATCAGTAAGGTTGGAAAAGACCTTAGAGATCATCGAGTCCAACCTATCACCTATTACCTAACCTAGCCAAACCTGTTACCTAACCTGTTGCCGTCCTGCTACCAACACACCATCCTACCTATAACACACTACCCTAATATCTAGGTCATGCCACCAAGTACATCATCCAACCTTTTCTTAAAGACCTCTAGGGTCGGTGACTCCACCACCTCTTTGGGCAGCCAGTGAGAGATCACCCTCTCTGTGAAAAAGTTCCTTCTAATGTCAAGTCTAAATCTCCCCTGACGCAGTTTAAGACTGTGTCCTCTTGTTCTATCACTTGTAGCCAGAGTGAAGAGACCAACAGCCAGCTGGCTACACCTCCCTTTCAGGTAGTTCGAGTGATGGCAGAAGGTTGCTGAGCACAGGCACTTCAGGCGGGACAAGGGGACCATGCCAAGCACTGATGCTGCCGTAATACACCTTAGTGCCTCTCCCTTGCCTTGGCCACTGCCAGATCCAGAGCTGGTCCAATTGCATGCATCTGGCATGCTGGAGCAGGGCAGCAGTCACAGCACAGCTCCGTCAGCACCTATGATACTTCAGGTGTACTATGAGGATTCAACAGGTTGCCTGCTTTTGGACTCACAAAAAGAGCAATTTGGCATCCCCATCTCTTTGGTAAAATATAGGGAGCTGTATGGAGAGCACACCAGGCCGCTAGGCTAACACACTCCTTCTAAAATACCCAGATGAGTGGGTATTTTAGAGTGCACAGCAGCATTAATAAAGAACACCATAAAATCATAGAATGGCCTGGTTTGGAAAGGACCTTCAAGACCATCTTGTTCCAACTCCCTGCAGGGACACTTCCCACTAGAACAGGGTGCTCAAAGCCTCATTCAGCCTTGCCTTGTACACTTCGAGGGATGGGGAATAAAATCATTAAATAATTACTGATTAAAATTTGTACATATTTTATGTATGAAACAGAATTATTTTTTTAAACAAGTCTGCTTTAAATCCTGACTCAAATCTGCCATTTTAGGTTTTTTTAAGCCAGTTAGCCTAGAGTTTACACAAAGAGGCAGTGTATATACATGTACATATGCTATATAATACCAGATATGGTATATATGCTATATAATACCATATCATATAATGTGTACTATATACAAATACGTAGTATACATAACAGAGTTCTGCAGTCATATGTATTATATACATATATACATTATGTATTATATAATACATATATATGTGTTCCGTATATCCAGTACAGTATTGTATATTATACGTGATGTATTATACAGCATATGTGTATTCTATTATATACATACTATAGCATATACAACAGAATGTTTACCGTATTACATACTTATCTATACAGCATCTATGGATCAATATAACGTATTATTGACACACGTGTGTGTATATACACATATGAGTGCAGAGCTCCGTCAAGCAGCGCATCCCGCATCCCGCATCCCGCATCCCCACGCCGAGCCGTCCTGGCCGCCCCAAGCAGTGCCCGACACCCGCTCTGCGGGAAATCCGGGCGCAGGGCAACCTGCCCCCGGGAACAAGCGCTACCGGAGCTCCCCGGGTGTTTAAAGGGAAGTGACTCATTTTAATGTTTACACCCGGAGTCAGACCCCGGCGCCGCACGGCTCCCCTCTGCGCCGTCCCGCCGCGCCCCCGCAGCCCCACGGTACGACCCCCGCTTCCCTCCGCCACAGCCGTACCTCCCCCGGCCGCGCTCCCCCCGCTCCGCGATGGTTCGCTCTGCCCGCCTACCCCGTCCCGACAGCGCCGGGACCGCACCACTCGGCACGATGGGGGTGGGCAGAGGGAGGAGGTACGGAGCTACGCGCGGCCCATTGGTGCTTCCTTCCGCCCGGCGGAAGGACTGAGAGTCCGGGGACCTGGAAAAAGCGAGGAGTGCTAATTTCCTTCCCAAACCACGTGATTAAAACACGCAAAGGAAGAAAAACCCTACACCACCACCCCCCCTCGCCCACGAGACAAACACATGGTCTCCGAGACCTTCTCTCTCTATATCACTGTTTAAATGGAGGTTGTAGACAGGTCTCTTCTCCGCGGTAACAGGGGACAGAACCTGTGCCGGGGGAGGTTTGGATTGGATATTAGGAAAATCCTGTTCACTGGAAGGGTTGTGAAGCATTGGGACAGGCTGCCGAGGGAAGTGGGGGATCCACCGTCCCCAGGGGTGTTTAAAAGGTGCGTAGACGTGGGACTTGGGGACATGGTTTAGAGGTGGACTTTACACTGCTGCACTCAATAATATTGAAGATCTTTTCCAACCTAAACGATTTCGTGAAAGCGTGCTCCTCATCACGGCTGCTGAAGTGCTGGGAGAGAAGATGGAGGAAAACAAGGACTAATCCCTGGCTTTACAGAAGTGTCTTGAAAGACATGTTCAAATTTGCCAACAGCACCAATGCACACAAGTAAACTGTGGTTTCTGTCTCCACCTGCAAGAACTTCAGTGGATGATCTGAACTGGGGTCAGGCTGAGATGACGTGTAGGAACAACTAAGATTTTACTTAGGACAGTGGTACCTTACTTAAGGTACATGAAGACCATGAAGCTGCCGTGGCAGAGCATAAAATGTGTGTCAAAGTGGCCTCAACAGAGACATGAATTAATTACTGGGACATGAATTAATTAAACTGGGAGTTTACTTGTTTACTTTTTAGGTGATACCTGAATACAGTTACAGTGTACAGCAGTAAGGGAACTTACATCTATTTACCCACATACAACAAAATGATGCTTATTAACTGCAATCACAGCTACTTATAAATACAAACTGTAGCACATTAATGAAGCACCTACTGCAGTAAAAAAAACCCCGAAAACAAAAAAAACCCTAAAGCCCTGGATGTCTAAAAGGAGGGAAACAGAATATTTCACATAATAAAAATAAACACTAGTGTAGATTTTTTTTCCCCTGAAGCATGTGAATTTAATTTCCCTTTAGAAATAACATTCTTTGGACCTTTAATGTGTTAATAATTTGTTGGAAATTGACATGTGTCTTCTCAATTTTCCACACCACCTTCTAATGAGTATTTCCAAAGCAGCATTTACAAATGCCATACTTACATGCATTATGGAATTATGTAGCAATAATCTTTAAATTTCAGAGGGCAGCCAACATTAAGAGTCACATAACTGTATGAAAGGCATGGAAAGGAAGTTGAAACCTGAAGCAACAGCCAAGAAACATAATCTTAAATTAAAATTTTATTACTTTGGTACCAGTTTCATGGTTCTGAGGACTGAATTAGTAACTTTTCAATTATGCTAGTAAGAAAGACAAATTGATTTTTGGAAGAATAGCCTTGTTAAGGCTCGACATGTCGCAGTGATCTAAGGCCTAGGGGGGACTAACAAAGCTTGGGAAGATGGATGTACCAGTGATTGTGGACACAAAGAATGCAGAATTTACTGACCGCAAGGACAGCTCTCTACAGCTCCCTGAAGGGAGGTTGTGCCAGGTGGGGATTGGTCTCTTCTCCCAGGCAACCAGTGACAGAACAAGAGGACACAGTCTCAAGCTGTGCCAGAGGAAGGTTAGGCTGGACGTTAGGAAAAAATTCTTCATAGAGTGATTGGCTGTTGGAATGGGCTGCCCAGGGAGGTGGTGGAGTCACCATCCCTGGAGGTGTTTAAGAGAAGACTGGACGAGGAGCTTAGTGACATGGTCTAGCTGGGGGGTGTAGGGCTGGATGACCCTGGGCCCCTTCTGGCTCGGAGTGGCCTGCTAGACTGTGAGGGATCTAGGTTGGTGTTACGCTCTGGGATGTGCTCTCGGTCTCTGTACGGGTGTTAGATGGTGAGTTGGACTAGATGATCCTTGTGGGTCCCTTCCAACTCATAATATTCTGTGATTCTGTGTGTGATTCTGTGATTCTGTGACATTTGACAGAACCCCCAAGATAAGGAAGAAACCAAATAACGAACAGAAGCCTAATTAATAGGCGGCCTAGATAACTTGTAGTCAATGAACATTAATGCCATTGTTTGCTGCACTGTATAAATAGCAAAAAGTTTTGTTAGTTGCCAGGCTAGCTTTGCAGATTCACCACCCAGCACCCCTTTCTGCACAGAACTACAAATAAATCGGATATCTCGGCGCCTTGCACAGAAGGCGAAGGAGCCAACATTGGAACAACAGCGGGAGCCCCGCGCGAGGGCGCAGCCGTGAGTTAAACCCGCTCTGGCCCTTTAAGCCCCTCCCCGCCCCTCACAGCACAGCGGCCCCGCTGCGCATGCGTGCTGGGGCGGGCGGTGCTGCCCGGCTGCGGGCGGGGACCTCGCCG
>WEKX01012598.1:112879-168016 GCA_013390025.1 Pitta sordida
CCCGCCGCGCTGGGGGCGGGCGGAGCGATGGCGGCGGCGCTGGGCCCGCCGTCCGCGCCGGGCTCTGCTGCCGTGAGCGAGCTGTGCCAGAACGGCCGCGACATCTTCCTGGAGGCATCGCGGCTGCTCCTCACCTACGCCGACAACATTCTCCGGTGAGCCGGGCCCCCGCCGCCGTCGTTCGCGGGGCGGTGCCGCAGGGTTCGCCGGCCGCTCCCCGGCTCCGGTTTTGTCGCGTGATGTCGAAGTTTGGAAGCGTCGCCTCTTTCTGTCGTTATTTAGAGAATGCGGTTACTTACATAGAGGCGTAGTGCTCTGGATTTTTATTGATTAATTGATTGATGGTCCGTTCGTATTGGAAGCTTGGAGTTTTTTGTGTTAAACGCAAAGTCATACCTTGTCCCCAGTTTTGTTAGCATTTATCCACCTTAAAACGGGTAATAACAAGTAATGCTGATGCTTTTGAACTTGATTTTATTTAACTTGATTTTAAGTTGATTTTACTTGACTTGATTTTGACTTGGGTTTTTTTTAACTGGATTTTTCTCTCGCCCTTCTCCTCTGCCTTTGCAAGGTTTGTTCCCCAGAGTTAATTCTACGTAGTTGAATTTCTGCGAGGTGAGGTTTGCAGGACACACATCCACACACCAGTNCAAATAAATCGGGTATCTCGGCGCCTTGCACAGAAGGCGAAGGAGCCAACATTGGAACAACAGCGGGAGCCCCGCGCGAGGGCGCAGCCGTGAGTTAAACCCGCTCTGGCCCTTTAAGCCCCTCCCCGCCCCTCACAGCACAGCGGCCCCGCTGCGCATGCGTGCTGGGGCGGGCGGTGCTGCCCGGCTGCGGGCGGGGACCTCGCCGTCCCTACGGCGCATGCGTGAGGTGGGGCGGCCCCCGCCGCNGCCCTTCTCCTCTGCCTTTGCAAGGTTTGTTCCCCAGAGTTAACTCTACGTAGTTGAATTTCTGCGAGGTGAGGTTTGCAGGACACACATCCACACACCAGTACATGGGATTGATGTGGATGTCTTCCCGCAGCTCCAGCTGTACGAGCTGCCCCTCCCTGCCTCTACTTGGGGTGTCAGGGGCTTGTAAAAGCTGCTCTGTGGCAGAGAACGGCAAGGCCCAGGCAAAAGAAGAAGTTTTTTAGGAGTTGAAAGGGGAACTGAGAGCCAGAGACTTGAAGTTGTCTCTAAGTGCCACTGCAGACTAAGCCCTGCTGGGTAGGGCTACAAAATATATTTATGAATTGAAGTTGTAAACTAAAATTTACCACCAGTTTGCAATTCTTTAAGTGCAGAAGGATATGAATTAAAGAAAAGTTTTGGGTAGCTTTCACATCCTGTCTATGCGGTGTAAAAACTCTCCTATGAATGACTACTGCTGCTTAGTGCAGTTGCCCAGATTTTTAGTGTTTACTTTATTTGCAAACATAGTTACAACTTTAAATTTTTTCAGGAATCCCTATGAAGAAAAATACAGATTAATTCGTATTGGAAATCCAGCTTTTTCCACAAGGCTGTTGCCTGTCAGAGGAGCAGTTGAATGTTTATTTGAGATGGGGTTTCAAGAGGTGAGTATAATTTAGTGATTTCTGGTGTCTTCATCAGTTAACACCCTGAAATTTATGGGTATTTTTTTTTGTGCTTCCTGAGTTCCAAATCAGTAGATTTTAAAGCAATTACTATTTTCTTTCAATCCTTGTTTGTAAATGCATATGCAGTTAACCAACACAGGATTTAGATGAGGCTGCTTCAGAAATCTGGTGGAGCTACATCTAACCTAATCTGTGACAAGGTTGGTTTTCTGCTGCTCAGGTACACTGCTGGTTTGCTGGATGTTGGCACAAAGGAAGTGGGGGGAAGAGGTGTGAAAACCCCTTCTCTTAGTAGCAGCCTGCTCTTAGGTGGATGTCAGACATTGTAAACGTGTGTAGAAACTGTCATTTGGAAGAGACAAAGCTCTTGTTTAGTGGTGCAGAGCTCTTGCTTTGCTCTGATTTGTCTGTTTGATGCCACACTTCTCCATGGGTACATGTTACTTACGTCCAGCTGTCCTGAGATCTCTGCCTTCTATTGGGGTTAATTAGTGTAATTGTTACACTTCTTTTTTAAGTGTGCTAAAACCAGTCATGACTGCAGAGGGAGAAACAGTCTGTGGATTTATCCTCATGCTGGTGCTCAGGAGACTTTCAGTGATGTATTTTATCCAGGAGGTGGTCAGTGTAGCAAGTGAAGCACTGGAGCAGATCTCTGAGTGTGCTGGCTCAGTCTTATGATTATTCTGTCAGACAAGGGTGGAGCTCACAAACTTCAATTGGTTAACTGAAATTGTTTCTTCTTTTGTCTCTGCTTGGTAAGCAAACATTTTCAATTAAAAAAATGAGGACTTTCCTGACGGATGATACATTCCATTTAGTTCTGTGGTTATTTTAAGTGTTAATGTGAAGCATTTCATCTGCAATGTTTGGTGAACTAAGATAACTGGATAAACAAATTACTCATCTAAGTAAATGGAAGTGCTGCAGTGGAAGGAACTGAAACTGTTAAGTATGACTGCTTCAGGTTATTTGTGATTTTAGTAATATATTTATGTTAAGTGTGCTGATATTTGCTTCTGTAACTGTTGCTGATATTTCCTTACGCTTCCAGTAATCATGTTAGAGTAGGAACCCAGAAATCATCCTGGGTACAGGTCTCAGGAAAAATACTTTGTATCTGAAACTGTCTTAAATCTAAAAGGTACTGGTATGGAAGAGAATTCCCAGCAGATGCCATTCTAGGGGCTTTTTCCCCCAGCACTGGCTGTCCTCCTTGTTGCCAAGCATTTCACAGCCGTACTGTGAGAACTGAGCATTTGTTGTTCATTACTGTTGTTGCTGCTTTCTGTGCCAAACCATGGCTTCATAGTCCATGTATGGCTCTGCAAAATAAGTTACTAACAAAAGCATGTTGCCATGGGCCGTTTTTCTCTAGATTAACTCTTAAGTTCTTGATCTAATGGCTTCCGAAGCTGTGAGGGTCCTAATCTGGAAGCTGAATCCTGCCAAGCCTTAGCATGGTAACTTCCAGTAAGCTGCAGCTACAAACCATTGACTGGCTTAGACCTGTATTGACTGAATTCATTTGTCTGAATTTCAGGGAGAAACTCACCTGGTTTTCCCTAAGGAAGCTTCGATTGAGCAACTGCGTAAAATCAGAGACTTAATTGCTGGAGAGAGAAGTAGCCGACTGAATGAGTCCAGCCAAATCCACAGACCAGGCTCCTCTCAAACTGTTGGCAGCGCTCAGGCAGCTGCGCAACGGCCTTCGAGACCTGCCGACTCTGTTCTTGCCCCTGCTCGTCAGCAGCCACAAACATCACTTGTGCAGTCTCTTGGAAGGGTAATTATAACCTGAAAATCTTATAGGCTCATTATCTTGAGTATAAAGATTGAAGAGAAGTGGACAGTTGGGACAGGTTGGTCAGAGAAACTGAGTTGTCTCCAAAGGAGCAGTTTTTTAAGCCCTGAGTGAAGCGTGGAGTGACTTTTTCTGGTCTCATAGCTAATCCCGTTTTGAGGAGGAGGCTGGACTAGTTGCTTTGCTTTCCAATGATTTCTGAAGTCTTTTGAGTGTTTTCTTCAGTCTCCATGCAATTTAGACATGAAATGTGCCATAAAGAGAATATTATGAAGAGATTTTGTTGAAGACCTCTGTAAGTGTTTTATTGATCAGGGTGTCATGAAAAAAAGCTGGTTTGTACTGGAAGAGAACAGCAAGGTGGAGAACAAGGGGAGGGATGGGAAGCTAAGGCTGGGGTTATACAATTGGTATTTGAGAGCCAGAGAAAGAACAGGAGCGTAACCTAATGTTCATAATTGTTGTCATCTGGATTCGTGCATTATAACTTACATATGTAGCCTGTCAGGAGGGCTTCCTTTTTTCCTGTGTGCCTGTCAGTAAAGACAGGAATTTATCCAGGTGAGGACAAAGCCATAGTTATCTGGGGTGAGTTTTCCTTGTCCAAGGGGTTGAAATGAAATTCCCTACAAAGAGGCAGTGTCCTTTCATCTGGTGTTAACTGGCCTGATGGGAGAAGACTCAGCACGTCATACAGCTTTGAAAAATGAAGTTATGCCTTTTGATAGGTGTTTTTAAGGGTGCTTTGATTTAACTTTCTAAAGAGATTTTCTCCCTAGAACCAGTATCACTTCAGCCTTAAAGTTAGTGTAAGATGAATCCTTCCAGAAGCTCAGTTCTCATACATCATTAAACATATTTTGTCTCTTATAAATTATTTTCAGTATATTGTTGGATACTGAACTATGACACGCTGTGTCTTCCCAGTACCTACCCAGGATCAGTGGAGGAGAAATGTCACCACATTAATTGAAGTGATGGCTTTTGGGGACAGAGACAGTGCTTGCATCAACACCCAAAAATGTCCTTTGGGAAAGGAACTGTTGTAGGCACTTGAATATTGAGCCGTTTAATTATGTTAGCGTAGTAATAGTTCCCTCTAAAATATATTAACAAGATTTATTTGAAATTGTTTGGGGGGTTGAGTTGGTTTTTTTGGCCTGCTTCTTGATTTTTGCTGTTTGAGCCACTTCTACAATAGTAGTTGAAAGTGATCTTGAAACCTCTTGGAGGCTTTAAAAGTTGTTCTTGAAATGAGAAGAATGTTGCAGATTTCAAGTTGACACAATGTATTCTGAGGATAATACTTTCCTTGTCTAGTTATTCTCCCTAGCCATCAGAGTTGTGGATCAATTTCTCTGCAACTATTGGTTTAACTTCTTGAGATTCAGTGTGGATGATAGGAACAGACTTATTACAGTTTGGAGACATTGGTAATGCAGTGTTGGTGCTTTATTAGAATGCTGCATTTCAGCTGATCTCTGCAGGGAGCTGTACTGATAGCTCTCTGAGCCATTAAATTTGGTCTGTATAGTCTGAGTTGATTGTAAGGAGCCATAAAATACCTTCTGGCTGTGACTTGGCTGTTTCGCTTGCACAGCAGAGAGGGTTTTGTTTTTCAGTGAGTACAATGCAGAGTTATAGTTGTATTATTGTTGTGTTCTCTGCTGACAGATGTCACAGAGATTTAGAGTGGTTTCTGTAGTGCAAGCATTTTTTTTCTTGCCTGTGTGTTATACCTGTTATTCATGGAAATCCTGGTAAATGCAGGGAAAATGGGCTTGAGACAGCACAGGCCTGTTCCCAAATGGCACAGTTCTAGGGGCCTAACCCATCATTGTTTCGCCCCATCTGTCTCTTCTGCATTTCTTGTCACAAAATGTTCTTGAGACTCTGGGAAAGGAAAGCTCTGGCTAGTCATTAGTTCTGGTGGATGGATTCTGATCCCTTCCTGGATGGCATAGCCATTACAGGAGGAAAGTTGCATCCAAGCTTAGAACTGCAGTGAGGTTCACCAGGCTTACACGGTGGCTTCCACTATTGAGCCTATTGAGCACAGTATTGATGGTGTTTGCTAGTGGGAAAACCTGAGTAGTCAAAGAATCTGAAAGACTTTGTGCTATGCTCAGCAAATCTCGGAATACTCTTTCAGGAAGCTGACAGAATGTGAACGTCTCTAAGCCTTTTCCAGTGTCTAATAGCCCTTATTTCTGTTCTTTCAACTGGCATTAAAGTGAATCTGGGCGCAGTTGAGTTTATGATGTTAAACCAGTTACCTACAGCTTATGAGCTCCAGGAAGAATGAAACCAGTCCTGTTCTGTTTTAGCAGTTGTGAAAATTGTCCAGCATCAAAATAATCACTTGTAATTTAAGTGCTTCTTTGAAAGAAGTTATTTTTTGAAGAGTTCTCACACCTCTGTATTGTGTTGCATTTGCTGCCAGCATCTCAGGAGACTGTGGGATTTTTTATTAAATTGAGACGGTAGTTAACAAGTCTAAAGGCTGAGACATGATGTAACAGGAGAGAAGATATAATTTAGGATTGCAACAGGCTTCCCCTCAAAGTATGCCAGGCTCTTAATTTTAAAATCCTTTCTCATTTTCTGTATTGTTCCTCTTTAAATGGGAGTAAATAGTTTGCTCAGCTACTATGATTATTAACTTCAGCTATTTATTTTAGCAGCTCTGGGTGTACCTTATTGGGTGTGACACTTAGGATAACTGACTGAAGTTATTAGTTCTTACATCCAGTTTTTACAGAAACAGACTATTCAGTATATGATCAGAACACTGTCTGGTCAGATCTGTATCAGAGCTGATCTGTGGGGGAAGGAAGTAGGAGAGGACAAGCAGAGTTCATGAATAACAGAGTTCTATGAACCTGTGCAGCAGTGGCCAGGAAATGGAAGTTTTCTTGTGGTTTTCAGGTGAATGGTGGGTGGATAGGATAGGGGACAGCACTAAGTCAAAAACTTTGCCCTCACGTGTGTCTTCAATAACTATTTTCTCCCTGAGGCAGAACACTTTTGACTCGGGACACCATGTAGAGATGATGAGACTGGCTTTACAGTTTGGGTGGTGGTGTTTGCAACTTTTGTGGATATCTTTGCAAATAAACATTTAACCTGTAAACAAGTATATATTATGAATATAGAATTATGGCTGACTTAAACTAATAGGAAAGCTTGGGTTTTCTGCCTTAAGGTGGAAGTTCATAAATCATCTTGTGACTGAAAATCCTTTTGCAGGCTGCAAATATATTGAAAACACTTCAAACAAAATTTGAGAATCTGGTATTGATGTATGAGAATCCTTCTATTCAGCAGAAAGCTCTGTCTGCAATTCCCCTCCAGGAATTGAAAAAGAAGGCTCAGAAAAAGCTAGCCCAAGCTACACGACTGGACAAAGGTAATTCTGCCAAGATAGTATAATGTATATGAAACTAGGAATATTTTTCAAACATACGGTGCCTCGACTGTGTGTATTTGACCATATGTCTGCAAGTTAAAAATGCTGTTTGTAAATTGGAATTACTTTCTTCCTAAGTTTCTACTCTCATTTTTTATTTCACTTTTGTAATCCATCTTTTACTGTTTTCATTTTGGACTTTAATTTCTGAATTAATATTAAACAATGCTAGGCATGTGCTGTTGCATTCCTTGAATGTAGAATGAGATACAGTGATCCTCCGCATAGTCGCGATCCATAATTTGTGGGATCCGAATACTCGCTATTCATTTTCCAGCGAGTTGTGGGACCTGGCACGTGTGCAGAATGCGCAGAACCTACCGCGAACCCAGTCTGCTCATGAATATGTAAATAAGTCCCAGCCGGGGATGTGTTTAGTGTAAATGTGTGTTTTTGCACGGCTCGAATTGTCCTCCACCAGGCTACAAGACCGGGTGATGGGGCTGCCATTGTGTGTGTCTGTATGTGAGAGTGGGAGGCACCTTCCCCTGTCCCGTGGGGGCTGGTGGGCTGGTGCGCAGCCGCACCAAGCCGGGGCTGGGGGCGGGGGTGGCAAGCACCCACCGCTTGCCTGTCCTGGCGCTCACCCTGCTGCCAAACGCAGCAGCCGCCCGCCTCCCTCACCAGAGCACAGCTATGTTGGGCAGCCCCCAGGGGACTGAGACAAGCCCCACTCTCTCCTCCAGACCTTGTTAGAGGAGGGGGTGTGGCTACAGGCATGGTGTACTTGAATATTTAGTGGGTTCACTATCTTTGTGTATTCCAAGACTCGCATGAAGAGGCCCAGACACAACAGCTCGCAAGTAACGGGGGATCACTGTAGCTACAACAAGAGGAGGGGACTGCTTTCATGAGTGCTCATTGTTTTGAAATTGCCAGAGCGCAGTTTTCATGTGTGTATTACAGTTCTGAATCCAGAATAAAATTTTTTAATGCTTCTTCTCTTTCTTAAAGTGATATTAGGGAAATTTTCTGTGAGACCTTTCCAAGATACAATCTGATACAAGCAATCATCTTTCTCACTAATGCTTAAATGAATAGAGTTATTCACATACCATCCTCTTGGAGCTGGATGTGAAATGTAGGCATAAATCCTTCTGGCATTAGTGTCTAAAATTTGTATTTTCTCCATAATGTATGAATGTATTGTCAGTTAAAATGACATTTCTGTTTTCAGAAATGACATTTGTATTTTCTGATGCTTTTACATTTGCTTCAGTGACATAGTGAAATGTTACCTCTGGGATGAACAGTAAAAAAATACAACTCCAAGACCATCTTTAAACAACACTAAAAAAAGTCCTTTTATGAATCTTTGGTACAAGACTCTGCCTGAAGCAATTCTGCTAACTTTATGGGAGTGCTGTTGGTTCCCAAACCAGAAATGATCTTTTCTCAAGTTTTGTTTTATAAATTACTTTGTGATGTCTGATACAGCCACATGCGAATATGTAATTGCACCTTTGACAAAGGAGCTCTTTGACAGTAGATTTTGTTAATATTTTTCTTTTTTTGTAAAATTGTGCTGGAAAGTAAGAAACCACATAAACAAGTACAAATCATTCAGCAGCATGGGACAATGCAATGGGGAAAAGAGAATTAGCAGTAATAAATGACAGCTATTAAATTCCTTTAAAAAGCTAAAACAAAGAAAAAAGGATGAACATACCTCTTAGGCTCTGTTCTAATACTGCTGTGCACATTGTTTAAAAAGGGGAATGGAGAAGGAGGAAATTGTTTCCAAGTGCTTCTTCCCAAGCCATCAAGCTGATCTATTCAAAATGGCTTCCAGACCTTAACTGAGATACAGTGAACCCCCGTTACTCACGGNTGGGGGGAGCAGAGCCGGCACCGCAAGCAGCGGAGCTGAGGGCCATGAGACTGAGGTCGCGGTAGGTTCTGCGCACGCACCGAAGTTGCACATCTTGCGAAAAAATCACCAGCAANCGTAAAGATAGAGAACCTACTGCGTAGTCGAGTACGCCACGCCCCCTCCCGAAATAAGGTTGGTAAGAGAGTGGGTCCTGGGAGCGGGGCTTGTTTCAGATGTCTGGCTGTGCTCCACCGAGGCGGGCGAGCGCCGAGGATGGGATCGGCACGGGGTGGGGGGCGGGGGCGGGCTGAGTGCTGGCGAGCAAGCGAGCGGGACAGGGGCACACCGCAAGCCGTGGCGAGCGAGCGGGACGGGGCAGGGGGGTGCCGCGAGCCCTGCGAGCAGGGCAGGGGGGAGCAGGGACGGGGCTGGCTGTGCGAGGGGGGAGGGGGGGGGAGCAGAGCCGGCACCGCAAGCAGCGGAGCTGAGGGCCATGAGACTGAGGTCGCGGTAGGTTCTGCGCACGCACCGAAGTTGCACATCTTGCGAAAAAATCACCAGCAAATGCTGAAGCTCGCAAATAGTGGACCACGAATGCACGGGGGTTCACTGTACAAATAAAGGGGAAGGGATGGAATTTCACTGTTTTGGATTGTGACAGCTTGAAAGCATTTTTAAAGAGCTTCATAGAAACATTGATTTGGGAGTGGACTGTGTATGAGGTGTTCACGTAATTGGCCGTCTCAGCTTCTTTGGTTTATCTCCACTGCTGCAGTGACTGCCATGTGTGGGAATAACTGCTTAGTGCTATGGGACACTTGTTTTTAGGACTTGCCTTACAATGGATAGTAAGTGTTTTTGGCTCATAAAGACTATGATAGGAACATAAGTCATTTGATCAGAAATACAAATTTGGTTTTTGGTCTTTCCCTTTGCCACTTTCCATTAGAAAGATGGACTGTATATCCACAGCCAACTGTTTTCTGTTAAAATTTGTCATTGTTTCCATGTGATGTTTTAATGAAGGATTTACTTCAAAATCCAAGAAAATAATGTTCATATCATAGCAGTCATATTTTTGTAGATGGGTTATAGTTTTAGTGTTGTTCTCCAGAAAAAAATAATATGGTCTGTGCTCGAAATCTCCTCAATTACCTTTTAGCAGAGCATTTGAATATACAAGCATGTCCACTTTGTAAGCAGTAACCCCTTATCTGAGTTTTCCAGCACGAAGAGTTTTCACATACATAAGTTAAAATGGAAATTCTACTATAATTAGGAGTCAGATGTTTTTGCTTTGATTAACAGATCATCTCTTCCCACGCACTTCTTGGCAATGTGTGTTTAATAGTGTTAAGACCTCTACAAAGGCTTGTGTATCAAAGCCAAATACGACTTCAGAGCAAGATGTGAGTTGAGCTTAAATGAGTGAAACAAGCATCTTACCTAGTCTTTGTTCATCATCCTGACAGAGGAACTAGTGCATGAATTTAGTGCAACTGCTTTCAACTTCCTTTAAGCTGCATTTTTATACGTTCATTTTTTCTGTTAATGTTCATTAGTCAAACCTGTGTGCACTAGGACTAGAAGAAAGGTGTAGTACAAAAAACGACCCAGGTATTAATATGTATGATTGCAGTGTGGCCTAGGTGATGCAGTTAATAGGAGGACTTTTTTGAATGTTTATGTATCTGAGAAGGAAGAATATCTCTCTCTGGACATTGGGACAGAACGTATATTTAGAGATTTTAAGGAGTTTAAAAAGATAGATCTCTCTTGAAAGACTGGATTTTTAAATGTGTTATTTACATAAAGTGAGGCTATTTCCAGATGTCAGAACAGTGACAGTGTTGAGCAGATTCTAGAAGCTGTTGGGAACACAAAAGTGGGCCAGAAAAGTTTGGTGTGGTGCAATGAGCTAGAGTAGAAAGTTAAAGACACCCTGTGTCTACCCTGAGTAAGCTGAGAAAGGTGTTTATTTGTTGAATTTGGAGCAAACTCTACTTGTTTGCATAATACATTCGTATGTTCTACAGTAATTACACTGTGTTTGTAGACAGTCTGTTCCTGTTATATCTGGTTGTCTAGGCTGCTTCCAATGTCTGGTTCTTTGGGATTTTGAAATCAAAGCAATTTTTATTCCTAGTTAAATGGCTAATAATAAGAAAATAGTATTTAGGAGCAGAAAAAGGATTAACACTCTTCTGAAACCCTGGAAGAGTGAAAGAGGCATGAAAGAACTTCAGCAGGCTTCGATGTGTATCAGACTACTTGTTTTTCTGAGCAATTTCTTATTCTCATTCTGGCTATATAGTGTTTAGGGGTGCAGTTTTCTGTTCTTTTGACCTTATTCAGTCTTGACAATTTACATTTTCTTTTTTATGGGTGCTCAAACTATATGAAGCTTGTTTAATAGAATTTTTATATTTTAGAGGTATATATACATTATTTATATATTTTATATGTACTTCTAAAATATAGTAAAGGTCCAGACATGCTGATTTGCATAGATACTATCAAGTTCAACTAAATTACTCTTCTGAACTAATTGTGTGTTATATAAACTTTACAGGAGCACATGTGAATGAAGAGGACTTCTTACTCTTGGAGCTTTTGGATTGGTTTAAGACTTACTTTTTTCAGTGGGTAAATAATCTTCCTTGCAGCAGGTGTGGTGGGCAGACAGAGCCTAAAAGTGACTACCTATTGCCTACTGATGATGATCTAAGGTGGGATGCCAGTCGAGTGGAAAACCATTACTGCAACCAGTGTCAGTTCTGTAATAGATTTCCAAGGTGAGCATACACAGGTTTACTTTGTCTTTTTTCTTATCTTTCAAGGAAAAACTTTGCATTTCTGCATTTTGTGGATAAATGGTAAGTTGTTAGTTGGATAATTAGTGCAGCTGTTGTAAGTATGATGGAATGGTTGATAAACCACCACTTTCTCTATAAGACCAGAGAGTTTTAAAAACAGTATATCAATTTCTTTTATGTAGCCGTGTTCTGAATACTTGTCTGATTTATTTTTTTTCCCCTGTTAATTTGATGAATATTTGATGAATATTGCCAACCATGTGTAGGTGAGGTTTTGATATTTCAGGGACAGCTTTCACTTCTCTGGGAAATCACAGTGTAATGCACATTTTTTGCTGAGTCTATAGCAAGAGAGCAAATGTCAAAAGATTGGATACTTTTGCTAACTGTCAAAAGGACCAGTGTATAAAAATTGTATTTTAAGGTGTCTGAATCAATTTTAAGAAATTTAAAAAACAGTGCTGCTAGAAACATACACTGGAGTTGTGAGTTGAAGTAACATTTTGCTCAGACTTGTTTTTTGCAGTACAGCTACCATTTCCATTATCACCTGTGGACTGATTGCTACTGAAATCGGTTTAAGTCATCATTAGAACAGTTAGATGTATCATCAGAACATTATGTAGAGATTTCTGAAAAGTGAAATATATTTTCAATTATTCTTGCTTTGTTCTGTTTTTCTGCTATAGGTATAACAACCCAGAAAAACTTCTGGAAACCAGACGTGGACGCTGCGGTGAATGGGCAAACTGTTTTACGCTGTGTTGCAGAGCTGTAGGGTTTGAAGCCAGATATGTTTGGGACTATACAGGTATTAATGTTTTAGAATATTGTGATGTTAAATCTCTGCAAAATGAGGTTATTTGTTTTAGGTTTCTCAGATTGTATAAGCCATCGAGCTGGTGTGTACAGTTATGCAGTTCAGCTAATAAAGGCTGTATACGTTCCATTTCCTGTCTTTCCTGATGGGATGAAATATAGTTCAAGTAAGGTCAGATGACTGACTTCAGAATGATGCAGTTTTTAATTGAATTCAAGGGAGTCTGATCCTAAAATAGAAGGAGGTGGCTCTGGTAATGAGTCTGAATGTAGATGAACAGAAAACATGTTTCACAGTATCACAGTACCACAGTATTAGCAAGGTTGGAAAAGACCTCTGAGATCATCAAGTCCAACCTATAAACCAACACCAACCCTTCACCTAGACCATGCCACCAAGTGCTTCATGGACTTGGTCACCTCCAGGGATGGTAACTCCACTATCTGCCCAGGTAGCCCATTCCAGTGGCAAATCACCCTTTCAGTGAGGGACTTCTAGTATGAAGCTGAAACCTCTCCAGCAGAGCTTGAGACTGTGTCCTCTTGTTCTGTGACCAGTTGCCTGAGAGAAGAGACCAAGCCCTGCCTGTTGTAGAGAGCAATAAGGTCTCACCCGAGCCTCCTCTTCTCCAGACTAAACAACCCCAGCTCCCTCAGTCGCTTCCCATAGGGCTTGTCCTCTAGACCCTTCACCATCCTCATTGTCATTTTCCGGACACACTCTAGTATCTCCACATCTTTCTTAAACTGGAGGGCCCAGAGCTGGATAGAGTACTCAAGGTGCAGCCTAACCAGTGCCAAGTACAGGAGAAGACTAACTTCCCTAGTCCTGCTGGCCACACTAGTCCTCATACAAGCCAGGATGCCATTGGCCTTCTTGGCCACCTGGGCACACTGCTGGATCATGTTCAGTTTCCCATCAACCAGTGCTCCCAGATCCCTTTCTGGCTGACCATTCTCCTGCCACTCTGTCCCCAGCCTATAGCTCTGCATGGGGTTGTTGTGACCGAAGTGTAGAACTCAGCACTTGGACTTGTTAAATCTCACCTTATTGGAATCTGCCCATCTCTCCAGTCTGTCCAGGTCCTTCTCTCGGGCACTCCTGCCCCCTAACAGATCGACACCTGCTCCCAGCTTGGTATCAATCTGCAAACTTCCTTATGATGGACTCAATCCCATCGTCTAGATGATCAGTAAAGATATTAAACAGAACTGGACCCAACACTGATCCTTGGGGGACACTACTAGTGACTGGCCGCCAATTGTATGAGACACCACTCACCACCACTCTCTGGGCTCAGCCATCCAGCCAGTTCATAACCCAGTGCAGAGTGCACCTGTCCAAGTCCTGGCCTGCCGTCTTGTCCAGTATGCTATGGGAGACTGTATTGAAAGCTTTACTGAAGTCTAAGTATACTAAATCCACAGCCCTGCTCTCATCTACCAGGCGAGTTACTTTGTCATAAAAGGAGATCAGGTTGGTCAAACAAGACCTACCCCTCCTAAACCCATACTGACTGAGCCTGATCTCCTGGTCTTCTGGCAGTTGTTGCATGATTGCACTGAGGATTATCTGCTCCATAATTTTACCTGGAACCAAGCTGAGGCTGACAGGTCTGTAATATCCTGGATTGTCCTTCCGGCCCTTCTTGTGGATGGGCGTCACATTGGCCAGTGTCCGGTCATCCAGGACCTCACCTGTGAGCCAAGGCTGTTGATAAATGGTGGAAAGTGGTGTAGCAAGTTTATCTGCCAGCTCTGTCATCACCCTATGGTGAATCCCATCTGGTCCCATAGACTTCGGAGGATCCAAACAGCTCACCAAGTCTCTAACTTCTTCCTCCTGGATTACCGGGGAACGATNCTCGGGCACTCCTGCCCCCTAACAGATCGACACCTGCTCCCAGCTTGGTATCAATCTGCAAACTTCCTTATGATGGACTCAATCCCATCGTCTAGATGATCAGTAAAGATATTAAACAGAACTGGACCCAACACTGATCCTTGGGGGACACTACTAGTGACTGGCCGCCAATTGTATGAGACACCACTCACCACCACTCTCTGGGCTCAGCCATCCAGCCAGTTCATAACCCAGTGCAGAGTGCACCTGTCCAAGTCCTGGCCTGCCGTCTTGTCCAGTATGCTATGGGAGACTGTATTGAAAGCTTTACTGAAGTCTAAGTATACTAAATCCACAGCCCTGCTCTCATCTACCAGGCGAGTTACTTTGTCATAAAAGGAGATCAGGTTGGTCAAACAAGACCTACCCCTCCTAAACCCATACTGACTGAGCCTGATCTCCTGGTCTTCTGGCAGTTGTTGCATGATTGCACTGAGGATTATCTGCTCCATAATTTTACCTGGAACCAAGCTGAGGCTGACAGGTCTGTAATATCCTGGATTGTCCTTCCGGCCCTTCTTGTGGATGGGCGTCACATTGGCCAGTGTCCTGTCATCCAGGACCTCACCTGTGCGCCAAGGCTGTTGATAAATGATAGAAAGTGGTGTAGCAAGTTTATCTGCCAGCTCTGTCATCACCCTATGGTGAATCCCATCTGGTCCCATAGACTTCGGAGGATCCAAACAGCTCACCAAGTCTCTAACTTCTTCCTCCTGGATTACCGGGGAACGATACTGCACCTTGACCGCGTCTGCCAGATTGGAAGACCAGTTATCATGTAGACTATCTGCCTTACGTTGAAAACAGAGGCAAAGAAGGCATTAAGTACCTCTGCCTTTTTCTCATCTTACTTACTGTATTTCCCTCTGCATCCAGTAAAGTGTGGAGGTTGTTGCTGCCCCTTTTTTTTGCCATTAGTATAGTATTTATAAAAACACTTCTTACTGTCCTTTACACAAGTGGCCAGTTTGAGCTCCAGGTAGGCTTTTGCCTCCCTAATTTTCTTCCTACACAAACTAACAGTATCTTTAAACATAACCTGATTTATCTCCCCCTCTTTCCAAAGGTCCTTCCTCTTTTTATCCCTTTGTTTCTTCATCCAGGCAGGTCTTCTTCCCCTATGGCTCATCTTTCGGCACATTGGGACAGCCTGTTTCTATGCCTTCAATATTTCATTCTTGAAGTACGTCCAGCCTTCCTGGATGCCCTTACTTTTAAGGGCTATTTTCCAGGGTACTCCTAATTAATTCCTTAAATAATATGAAGTCCACTCACCAGAAGTTCAGTGTGGACATTCTGTTCATGCCCTTCCTTGGTTCACTTATTATTGAAAACTATTATCTCATGGTTACTCTTTCCCAGGCAGCCTCTGACCACAGCATCACCAATCAGCCCTTCTCTATTCATGAACAGCAGGTCAAGCACAGCCTCACCCCTGGTAGGCTCACTCACCAGCTGCAACAAAAAGCAATCATCAATGCACTCTTAATAGTCTTCTGGACTGCCTCCTCTCAGCTGTGTTGAGTTCCCAGCAGGAATCTGACAGATTAAGGTCTCCTAAAAGAACAAGGGTAGCCAATCTTGAGACAGCCTCCAGCTGCTTACAGAACAGTAGATCCACCTCTTCCTCGTGGTTGGGCAGTCTATACCAGACTCCAACCAGGATGTTGGGCTTGTTGATTACCCCTCTGACTCTTACCCATAGACACGCAACCCGGCCGTCATCAATCTCAACTTCCATGGTGTCAAAAGCTTCCCTAATCACTTGTTCCCTCATTTAATAAATCAGAAAAAAATAAAATATTCTGCAAGATTAGAAGAGAGGCTCTATCCTTATACATAACTCCTTGTGTATTCTTGGCCTCTGTTATGTAGATCATGTGTGGACCGAAGTATATTCTTCATCTCAGAAAAGATGGCTTCACTGTGATCCCTGTGAAAATGTCTGTGATAAGCCTCTTCTTTATGAAACTGGGTGGGGAAAGAAGCTCTCCTACATAATTGCATTCTCCAAAGATGAGGTAGGAGTAATGATATTAATGATAAATAAACTTGCCCTGAAGCAAGTGTGCAGTGTATTCCATCTTGGTGTGATATCCAGAATTATTATAGAAAACCGTACTTAGCCTCTTTAAATGAAGCAAGATACACGGGAATTTTTGGTTTCTTTATTTTCTTCTTCAACTTGTGCTTGAGGTTGTTGATGTCACCTGGAGATACAGCTGTAAACATGAAGAAGTTCTCTCTAGAAGGACAGCACTCAGTGAAGCTACACTACGAGAGACAATTAATGCGCTAAATAGAACGGTAGGTGGCCTTTCATTAACAGATTCCTTAAAGTGAGACAAGCATCTGCAGATTGTGAAGTCCTTGAAGAAAGGAATGCATTGGATAACTTGATAGGAATGGCCTTGTGCTATGCATGTAGAAAAAAGCTATTAACTACTATATACGTTTTGCCCTGAATACATAAGAATCAGTCACTGTGCTGAACTTACATGAAATAAGATAAAGAATGGTATGTAAGAGAATTACCACATTATCTATTATGTAGGTGTGTGTTTGTTATTTTCCTTAGAGGCTTTGCAGTAGACTTGTACATCAACAGATGCTGGGTGTGAACTGCAGCTGCTTTTTAA
The DNA here is from genome assembly GCA_013390025.1 of Pitta sordida. NCBI lineage: Eukaryota > Metazoa > Chordata > Aves > Passeriformes > Pittidae > Pitta > Pitta sordida. Next base: position 129,737 of record WEKX01012598.1, read on the forward strand.
CTGTGAACTTGACGGTGGCTGAGCATTTTCCACGTCAACAATTCTGTAACTTGAAAACAGTAGCATTTACAGTTTTAAGAAATATAGGTTTAATTTGCTTTCTATGACTCTTTGCAAGCTCTAGGAGGCAGGAGGAATGATTCATGGGGCTGTTTTCAAGACTTTCAGAAAGTATTGGTAGCATCAGCAGAGCTTTGGCTCAGAGCCACATGTAAAAGAAAGCTGGAGATCAGTACAGTTGAAGGTTGTCGTTTCAAACCCCACATGGGTTATTTGCTTAGGAGTTGGACTCTATGATCCTTGTGGATCTCTTCCAACTCAGAATATTCTGTGTGATACATGCACTGTTCATGCTTAACATCCCCAAAACACATGGAGACGTTGGCATATGCATGTCAGAGGTGAAGAGCCTCTCTGTTAAGCTTTATCCCACTCCATATAGGACAGGATGAACTTTTCTTGGTTGGGTATACTAGAATAGCATAAAACCTTAAGCTACATGTGAGGTTCCATTTTGTCCTCCCTTACAGAGCTAATATTCTTGTGCATGGAAACTCTAGTTTCAGTGATCATACACAGCTGATGGATTAATAAAGGCCCTTTTCTAGGGGTCTGCTGACTTGAGGGTTATAGCCACACACTTAAGAGAGTTCAGAATTGAGCTGGACTCATGTCTGAGGCCAGGGATTGAAATTGTTTTGTCAGTAATGAAAAGTTAGAGTCACATAGCAGAGAGGACCACTAACAAGGCTAAACAGAGTGCACTCACAGAGGGGTAAGGCAGCTCATCCTTGCAACTATCAAGATGTTTTATAGCAGGTTTTCATTGCTCCTTTCAGTCACAAGTCTCCGGGTAGTTTGGTTTCCTTCACTGCCACCTATTCAGCCAATAACTGACATAGAGGTCTCCACTAATTTTCCTTTTTGCCATCAGCTCCTAGAAACTGGCTCCATACTAGGAGGGATTAGTGTCTTTATGTTGTTTGATACAAAGCTCCAACACGGCATCTTTTAAGCTCCGTTCTTCTAAGTCACAACTACAGAGAAACATGGCATGCAGTACACGTTATCATCTGTACTGCAATGCTAGCAAAAACACAATCTCAGTGATCATTATTGCTCTTTCCTGCATGAAGAGCAAGAGCTGTGGGCATTATTTCTCTGCATGTCTGTTCAGTAGCCAAGTAGAGACCAGACAATGGTCTCAACTTGGCAGTATGAGGATGTTGAGTGCCTAACTGTTAAATGGGTAACAGATAAGGATAATTTCTTCAATACACTGTTTTACTTCTTAAATGTACTGTGTGTGTTTTATCCAAGTTAGGCATTGCTAAATGGGTGTGTAGCCTTGGCGTTACCCACCATCTGATGTTATTCTTTAGGTACCATATTGCACTCTTGACTACAAATTTTCTTCACCTACTTTGTATGGGCACTGCCCTATTCCAGTCCATTGTATGTTACCCCTACAGAAAGTGGGGAGAAGATCCTGCAAATTATTTTTGTTTGCTCCAGGCCTCAGTTTTTTGGTAATGATTGTGAATGATTAGAACTATAGCCAGGTCAGCTCTTAAAAAGAAAACTAATACAGTCGGGTCTTCTATACCAGGGAACCGAGATCTTATTCATCTCCCGCGAAGCCTGCCTTCCACGTTGATTGGCAGCTCATTAATATGCAAATTTGCCCTGCACGCTCACACCGCGCTCCGGCGCTGTTTCAGCACTGCTCTGCTCTGTGTCTGTGTTCATGTCAGTATTTCCCAGCACCCATGGCCACCTCATGCTGGGAAAAACCCCTTTTCCATTCGGCCAGGGACACAGGTGCGGAGCAGCCGCCCGTGCCGCTGTCCCGGTGTCTCTCCGTCTGGGTAGACCTGATCTCTCCATGCTCGGGGTAGATGAGTACATCTCAGAGATGTACTCATCTCATTCGGGAAAGTCTCGGACACCACGTCTAACCTGAGAGTGTGTAAATCTTTCATAGCTGCACGACGCCTCCCCTCTTGGAGTGGGGCAGGCACCCGGCTGTGGTGGAAGCGGAGCCGCCACCGCGCCCACCCCACCCAGAGCTGAGGCGTCGCCGCCACCACGGCTGTGTCGGTGGCCCACCGTGCTGGGAGTGGGGGGGCCACCGCGCCCACTCCACCAGGAGCGGAGCCGTCGCAGCAGCTGTGCGGGTTGATTTGTGTATTCACGACTGCCTAATTGAATATTCATGTGTGCCAGGTCACACATGCGCAGTTGTGAAAAGTGGCCTCCTTAAATGCTGAAAAATCATGCCACTACAATGTGGAGCCGCAGTATGGAGGGCACGAAGTGGAAGAGGGCCGACTGTAATTTACATTGAATTCCAAGCGTTGTATTGTAATTAATGTGAGATGAGCCAGCATTCCTTGTCAAAGGTTTAAAATTCGATTTCTGTCCTCAAATTATCTGTTGCTTACCCAGCAGTAAATTTGATTAAACCATAGGTTATCAGTCTCCTGAAGGCAGAGTCATCCAGGAAGCATCAACAGTACAATTCACTGATTGTAAAGGTGCAATTCACAATAACCATTCCAAACCACGACACTTGTCTTACTCCCTTTGTCTACCAAGTAAAGGTGGGGCCTGAGCATGTATGTAGGAGGTAACATCTTAAGGAAAAACAAACAAACAAACAAAAAACAGAAGCAGGAGGTTTGAACCATGGGAGTTGATAATGTAGTTCTTGAAATCCATTTCAGCATAAGGATGCTATTGATGACAATATCATTGGTAGGAAATGTAATTACAGGTTTTCCCAGCACAGGTGGTGTTGATCTCTGCATTCTGAGCATTATGCACATCTTGCATGCTGCTGGCATTTCTATGCGGGATCCTGCTGGGTGGTAAGAATTAGCATACTTATACTGTGTATAGATGAGGAGCTCACTGATTTCTTGTCTTATATACAAGGAGATCTGTTTTCTGAAACCTTTTTGTGCTGGAGCACCATTTTTTAAGGGGTTTTTTTCAGTTACTGTTACAACAACTGCCCAGCAAAGGGCATCCAATTCTCGATGTGGCATCACTGGTTTCTGTGGTGGTGACTCCTGACATTGGGTTTCCTCTTCATCAAAGTGGCTGGAGGAAAATTGTAGATCTGTGTTGTTAACTTAGGGTGACCCATATCAAACTTCCTCTAGCTGGAACGAGATCTGTAGTACTGCATATGCATATCCAAAGTCTCCAAGGAACTTAGATTCAGGAAGGCCTGGTGTTTTATGAGGAACTGCTGGAATCACGGTACAAGCAAAGGTGGTTTTCTCCCCTTGCTGTTTTAGAATTGGTATTTGACATCTGGAATTTGTTCAACTGAGCTGTTTCTCATAATTTTTGTGCATCTACTTTCCTTTATCCAGGTCCACATTTTTGTCTAGAACAAAGAAAAAAAACCCAAAACCCCCAAGCCTCTTCAGATGCCTCTTTTGTGATCTTTAATAGCAAAACTTTCTCGGCTCAGAACTGCTTTTGAGATAGTTGACATGCTTATCAGCCTCAAGTTTCAAGCCCTGGTGGGCTGTACTGTGCATGCCTTGGGTGACCACCAAAACAGAAAGAAAGGTGATGTGTAAAGGTGTGGGTTTGTCCACAGTTAAAAAAAAAAGGTTTCACATGCCAGCTTTGCATATTTGATGTGAAAATCATGCAGACAAAATACCAGCCTCTCAATGGAATTTTTTGAAGTTGTGTATCAAAATAATGCCCATCGTTTTATATATACAGGCAATGAAAATGTGTTACGTAATTACTTTTTTTTCCCACTAATTTACTTGGAACTAAAGTTTTCTTATTTTTATGACATCAGTAAAAATAGGAATGTCATAGTTTATGATAGAATCAGTCACAGTGAAATAACTCTTCAAAGATGATCTGAATCTTTTGTTTGGGCTAAATCAAAAAACCAGACCTGTTGCCAATGAAATCATTCCACTTTGGAGAAGAAAAGTTTGACCCAAAAATGACACTTGCCTTCTTTATCCCCTAAATAATGCTGAAAAGAGCTGAATACATATGAATACATATTAATTGATATAAAACATGCTAGGAAGCATCTTACTATCCAAGCAAATGTATTAAAAACATTGCACAAACCTTATTTTTTGTAGTTATTTTCCCCTAGTTAGCGCATGCAAGTCTATAAAGGAAGCACTCTTGCAGAATAACCATGCAGTTATGACTGGTTTATATTTGTGTCTGTGGTATAAGGTTAATGTTTCTAACAGTGTAGACTTTAAATGATCATCTTTTTCTTTATTTTCATTTCTATTTTTCCCTCTTGGCATCACTGTAGAGCAGAATTAAAAATATAATTTTTTTCTGAATTTTTTACTCTTTCTTACATGTTTTTTTCCAGCGGCAAAAGTCTTTGTCAGAAAATAGAAAAAGAGAGCTCTTGGAAAGGACCATTGTGGAACTTGTTGAATTTATTTCTCCTAAAACACCTAAACCTGGAGAATATGGTGGAAGGACATCCGGCTCAATGGCTTGGAGAGTAGCCAGAGGTGAAATTGGTCCTGAGGTATTTAACTTTTGCATTGATGACCATCTTAGAGGTAGCTAGCTAGAAGTTTTATGATCATGGTCTGCAGAGGAAGAGCACTTCATAGTAGGTAGCTCATAGATTTAGTTCAAACAGGTGAATCATGCAAAACATGAGGTGCAAACTTAATGTGAATTCACTAGAGGTCCACAAGTACATTTCGAGGGTTGATGGTGGTCTGTTGATTCTAATCATGTTTAGGAATCCTTGATCTAAAGTGTGTTTTGTTCTTACAAATTAATAGAAAAGGCTCTTTTTGCCTTTTACTCAGTTGGTGTGACAGAACTAGAAAGCTTAAGAGAGTTGAAAACAATTGGGAAAACTTTAAAAACTGTTCATTTGTATTAATAGTTACTTCCAGGTTTTAACCAATAGTAGGTTTTGACCTACTACTTTTGTTAATAAAACAATGTAGGAGCATTTAGAATTGCTTAAATAATAAGCTTGATTCATTTTTGTATCAATATTTTTTACAATTTCCAAAGGCAAGATTTGATTTTTATTTATTTTGCATAAGATATAGTTTCCCAGGACCATAGTCATATTTGGCTTGAGTCAGGATGCAAAGGTGTGACCTTAATTTTGTAGTCATCCTGTCATGTGGAATGACTGACAAACCTAAACAGAACCAGTTAAGTGAAACTATTGAGTTTCATAGGGTTGTTTAAATTGGAGAAACAAAGAGTTTATTGCAGTTGTCCATAGGTTAGAAGACTTAATTTCTACTTTGCTGAAACTCGTAAAGGCAATGACAAATTTTCTAACTCCCACCCAATAGGGTGAAGCTACAAAGTTTGTACCTGAAGTTTTATGAGGTTGATTTGTAAATATGCTTATTTACATACCCATGAATACCCTGCTGTACCCAAGGACCTGTATATGGTAGTCACAGAATTACATTTGCTATTCAAATAACCATTTAGATACTTACTAGTCATGCAAGAAATATGCTCAACATACAAATTTTTCTATTCTTAACCACTAATTTCTTACATAAATGTTAATTAAATACTTAAATGCTAATTTTATGTTAGTTTATTAAAACAGAATTACTTCTAAAAGTAATTGCTTGAAAACTTTCAAAATTACTGCTCCCCTTTGGAAAAGGTGCAAGTCTATTGCAGGAAACTGGTTTAAAACTCTTGTTCTGTAGAAATGCTTTTGTCCATGAACTCTCTTAAAAAAGGCATTTTTTTCCACTTGGCAACAAAACTGAATTGGGAAGCCATGATCCACTGTTTAAAAGTAACAGTCTTTGGAGTATTTAGGTATTGGCAAATGAAGGCATTTATATTTTTTTCTTTTTCAGAAAAGAAAAGAGGTAATTTTTATTCCCTCTGAAAAGGAGAAGACATCTAAACTCTTCCACCTCACCTACAATATAGTAGATGATAGTTACACACGGATTTCCAATAACAATGAAAAAATAAGTGGCTGGGAAGCAGGTGTTTGGAAGGCAGAGTCTGTTTGGAGAAAGGTTGAAACAGATTGGAAAATGGTAAGAGTAGCAATTATTAAAAGCATATAATGGATGTACTGTAAAAGTATACCTCTAGTAAAACAGAAAACCTTTGCCAGTGTTTGGAATCAAAACCTCTCTTGATGTCTGTAAAATTTAGCTGATTACACAGTTTTCTTCATCAGTAATACTGAACAGCTAAAGTGCATTAAAAAAAAACACAGAAGTTTTCTTCTTTAAAAAATAATAACTTTAGGTGTTTTTGTGGCTTGAACTTTATGTTATATGTTGAAATGGTTTAGTGTTCCCTAGAGAAGGGCTACAAACTCCGGTTACCTAACTGAATATACTTAAGGATGAAGAAATTTTTATATATAAAATTGTACTTTGTAAAGTTTTAAGGGTTCAGAGGCTTGACAAAAAAACGTGTGTTATCTTAACATTTTTGTGTCCTTGTTGCGAGGTTAGTTTGATGCGTGTGTTGGTCATCTCAGTTGTTGACATGTCTTCTTTTCCATTTAGGTTTATTTAGCCCGAAAGGAGGGGTCATTGTCTGCTTCCATCAGCTGGAAGTTTGAGTGCAAGTCAGTTGGTCTAAAAATAGATAACATTTCAGTTAGGACCAGCAGTCAAACATTCCAGAGTGGAAGAATTCAGTGGAGACTTTGCTCTCCAAAAGCAGAAGTTGCTCTGATGGGAGGTAAGTGTGAAATTTAAATAATGAATTGTGTCATGCAGCAGAGGTATAACTGGAAATAAATAGTTTATATGGTGAGAGTACTGTGCTAATACTAAAAATGAAATGTGAATATCTCTTGACTTTTCCAATTCAGTGTTTCATAGGAAGGTCAAGAAAATACTGTGCATTTAATTAATACTGATACAAAATTCAATTTTAATAATACAGTAATACCTCACCCTTGGCGAGGAAAGGATCTTGTCAGGGCATCGTGAAACATCTATTTTGCAAACACGCGTGGGTCATTAATATGCCTACAGGCCACGCCCATCAATCCACCCCCAGCCGACCAGGAGTGCTGGGAAGTGTTTTCTATTCCTCTCCATGGGCTCTCCCAGCACAGGGGAGCAAAGGGAAGCGTTTCTGAGCCCTCTCTGCCTGGGGAGTCTCCCTGGAGAATCCCTGGGCTTCTCTTCAGACATGCTGCTGTTTCTGCAGCTGCTGCCGGGATGCTGCCACCGCTCATGCTTGCACTGCCTCCGTGGCGGGGAAGCTCTGGGACTGCGGCGGGCAAGGGCTGTTCCTGGGCTCTGGTCGGTGTTCTTGGAGCCTGGGAAACCTTAACTTGTGGGCATGTCCTGGCACTGCCCTGTCCCAGCACACAGCACTTGCCCCATTGCCGTCGCGGCCAGCCCAGCCCCACTTTTATGGGGCACTTTCCCTGGGGCTACGTCATCACCAGGTGCACCGGGCGTGCAGTCCCCGGGCACAGACTGCATTGCCTTCTCTGCCTGTAGCCATGGAAACAATAACACATGCCCGGCGGGGGTCAGTCCTTTGCTGGGCTTAGAGCAACAGGGGATGGCGTGACTTGTGGCGGTGCTGTGCTGGATCAGTGGCCACCCAGGGCATCCTGTGGTGTGAGCCTTCCACTGTAGGGACCAGGCATGGAGACACACAGGAGCGGGGCAGGGACCGGGGCACGGTGCAACGGGACCATAAAAACCACAGGAGTGAGAGGCACCATGCGCCCTTCCCGTGGGGCCGGGCCAGTCCCACCTCGCAGGGAGCACCAGCGCCACCCCTCAGCGAGGCAGAGGCACTGCACATGTGTTGGCCGGGAAGCTCCACGAATCACTGAGGCAGGTCTGCGAGAAAAATTTCTCGCCAACCAGCGAGATCACAATGCATCGAGGTATTACTGTATACACAGCGCTACCTGCAGCAGAGCAGGGCTAGCAAGAACACAGAGTGCATACAACACACTTGTGTTTTACTAGAAAGGATAGATATTTCTGTGTCTGGTGGCATCAATCTTGACTAGGTCCTCTGAATATGAGCTTAAACAAATAATAACTAAAAATTTGCACCTGTATTTTTTCCCTGCCACTGATGAACAGCTGAATTTGCGTAGCTGCAGCTGAGGTCCTTAAATATCCGTTACAGCTTATTCTCTTTAACATGCATTCTAGCATTATTCACTGTCTGGAGCAGTGTCTTACTGAATTATTTATCTTTTTCTCCAATAGACAAAAATCTTTACTCCTATTCGGAATTCTCTGGTGCAACAGAAGTTACGTTGGAAGCAGTTCTGAATGGAGGGGATGGTGGAGCTGCATGGCAACACACACAGTTATTTAGAGAGAGCTTGACAGGATGTGGAGAAAATTGCTTGGAGATAATTGTAAAACTCAGTGACCTCTGAGGAGCTGAACTGCAGAGATGTACTTGGGGTACCTTGAAGACATTATACCATGGATACAACATGAAAATTGGGTTGGCAGTTGTTCTTCATCCTGCTGGCAGCTTATTTCCTCTTTCACTGCTCCCACTAAGCCAACTTGAACTGCGTTGTATTGAATAGGTAAACATCACCATGAAAACCTCTTTGCTATAAAATCAAATATTTAAGGCATTTAATTTTAATTAAATATTTAAAGTAAAAGTACCCTTTTATTAAACTCTACAATGAAAATGAAACTGTTTTTAGGAAGCAAAACATGACCATAGGAGCACAAAGCAATTGTAATTGATTTTAATTTGGAGCTTTGGGATTGGCTTGCTGGTTTGGTTTGGTTATTTTTTTAATAATCTACTTGGAAAAACAGTTTGAATTCTGTTTTCCAATTACAACAGATGTGTTTGATCTTAAAATATTTTAAAGAATGATAGAAGATCTAGACATTTTAAAGAAAAAATATTATCTTGTGTAATAATCTGAAGTGTTGAAATAAGTGAATTCCAAGATGGCTTCAAAATTTCGTTGTAATAAATCTGAGTATTAAACCTGTGTTTAATACATAGAAATATTTAGAAGTATGAAGGTTATTAGGAAGGTTGTTAGGAAGATAAACCAATTCTGAAAGAAATGTTCTTTATATACCTAAAATTGTCATGGCCTGTAATATGAAGTTGAGAATTAAAACTGAGTAAAAACATCTTAATTTTTTCTATGAAAAACAGGTTATTATTAGAAATACTTTTTAATTATATCAATTCAGATTTGCTTAATAAATCTTTTAAAAAGTAGGCATGTAGGTTGAAATCTTTTTAAGCTATTGTCTTGAGTTGCTTTGAATACTATTCCCAAATTTGATGTAGAGTTACATACAGTTTTTCTGTTCATTCATGCAGTGTTTAAATGTCTTTTGAGTCAATATAATAAAAGGTGCCATCCAGAAGACGTCAAATGTTGCAGTGCTGTGAATAAAGTGATGGAGTGAATGTTCAGATTAGATAGTCTTTATCAGAGAATTTGAGCAGGGCTATTGCTGATTCATACAAGAAGCTTTCTATTATGGGACTAAAATGCAAAGTTCAATCTATAGTTTTATTTAAAAATAAGTGAGAATTAGGGATGATGCTCTCAAGATCAGGGTTTTGAAAGTTTTTCTTCCATTTCCTGACCTTTCCAACCTCTGTATTGAATTGAAATGATTGTCAAAAGTAATTTACATTGAAATAAATGTTTGATGACCTTTCAACAAATCTAAACAAATATAAAACTATTCAGATTTTATTAGGGAGCTGCGTATGCACTGTGAATGCAGGCGTCAAAATGTCAGACGCATCTTAGAAAAGTAGTAGATTATGGCAGTTTAGGAATGACAGAACAGTGTGTGATGGATTATAATTTACTTCTGAATGTAAATTGACAGTTTGAGGGGGATTAGAAAGAGAGGGTCTCACTCCCTTAACACAGAGCACAGTGACAGGGTAGTGTGTGGAAGGGTGTTCATCAACGCTTGACTAATGCAAAGTGAATTTGCCAGTCTCTGTTCCAATGTGTTTGGTTTCAGCTAAGTGCTTTTTCTGAGATTTTGAGTGTGAACCCAACAGAAAAATGTTTTAGACTAAAATGTTGAAAGACTGTATTGAAAGAAAAAAGACTCGGTGACACCAATCAACAAAAATGTTTCCACTTTGTATTTTGGTAACTGAAAAAGTTACTGCTTTAAGACCAAAATTATGTTTTTGCATTGTATTACTTAGAGGACCGTGAGGACTTTCTGAATGCCTTAACTGCATCTGATAATTTGAAAGCAGAAAGCAGAATAAATTTAGAGTAATAAGATAAAGTTGTTTTCTCACAATTTTGGTCAGGATCTCTGGGGGAAGAGTATAGCTGCAGGTAGCTGAAGTCCATTATTCAAATGCTTGAATTAAAATGATTGAAAAATGCCTTACCAATGGAATTAATCAAGAAGTACTGTCACATGCAATTAATAGAAGTGCTTATTTTGGGAAATGATTAGTAAGTAAAACACTCGGACCAAATAGAGCTATTATGGAAAATTTAAATGTAACTCCTTCAAGTGTCTTTTGGAGTACCCTATAAACAGTGAACACTTAGCATCTCTTCATGCATAAGCTGTTAGAAAGGCACTGATTTTGTTTGTAGATCTCCATTTCAGTGCATGTCTTGATACGTTTTTTATTATTATTTTTTAAACCAGATATAATTCTTCATCCAGAATTGCTTAATGTTAACTTACAGTATCCTGAATTTGCAATATTGTATGGTGAAAAGAGCTATGCTGCAATCTGCTCTGAAAGTTTGGGTATTAAGTTACGCAGGCAATGATATGATACTGGATGAGTGGGAGATACTGATCAGGGCACATGTAGCTCAAAGTCAATGCTTCCTCAACTTCTAAGAAGTATGAGGAGGTGGAGGTTAAAACTATTACCTAGAAATATATGGCTTCATACAGGAAACATCTGATGTTTTCTATCATTCCACTTCCTCTGGAGCATTGTAAAGAACGACTCCCTGTCCAGTGTGCCATAGGTGCCTTCCAAAGCTGCACTGAGGTGTAACAGTGAGTTCTTTTCAATCAGAATTTACATAAATCCTGTACTACCTTATTTATGCTTGCAAACTGATTTTGGAGTGCATGGTTTCCAACAGAACTATGTGGGAACCTGTGCACAGAATTCCTCCCTTCAGACAAGTATTTGTTGCACTGTTGTCTGTCTAGAGTTGATCACTTTAGTACAGTGGTAAGTGTCCCCACCTGGCGTGTGAGAGACCCGGATTTGATTACCACCAGGGAGACAGTGTTAAGAGTTGGACTCAATGATCCTTGTGGGTCCCTTCCAACTCAGAATATTCTGTGATTCTGTGATACAGCTGCTCATTTCTTCCTGTCCTGTTCTGACACTTAAGTCCTGCATGCAAAATAGCAGCTGCTAGAGGAAACCCACTAAATTATTATTCGTAGTGATTTCCTACACTCTGGGAAGCTGCTGAGAAGATGTATCTTTAAAACATGAAGGAAGCCCCTCTGGGCAGCATAAAAAGAAAGCACAGGTATGGAGGAATCAAGCAAATTTCAGTGTTTGTTATGTACCTGCATTGAGAATTAAGTAATGAAAATCATGTTGTCTGATCCTGTATGGTAATCTGTTGCCTTTACTCATCTGTTATCCAGGGAAGATTTTGCACATCTAGTGACTTATGTGAGATATAATCCCTATTATGTGCTGCATCAGGAAATGCAGAACACTAAAAATAAAGTATGTTTGTCTCCATAGTGCAGTGGAATGAAAACAGATGGTAGGCAGCACATATGGCTGCCAGAAGCTGGGAATACCCATTTGCAGGGTTCTTGCAGCTCCAAACAAAACAAGCCAAAACAAAGGAACCCCAAGGAAGGCAGAGATTGTTCCTGGCAGATATCAGGATATCTGTCCTCCACACCCACGCTCCCCATTTCTTTACCTTTGGTTGCTTAAGCTAGAAATGGAAGTACACTACCAGTTAAGAATTTAATGGACCTCCTTAGTATTTGTCAAAGCTTTTAATTTCTTAAGTATAGTTATTCTTTAAAAATAATCTCTAATTTCCACTCTAGGCTAACAGTTCTCTGGACAAAATTTAAAATTTTTCCAATGTTGTCCAAGCAATTCACCAACATAAAAAACATGTCAGTATTGAAGGAATTTCTGTACCACTGCACCATAACATATGGAGGATTGAGAAGGAAATTACAGACAGATGATTTGCTTAAACACAATTGCTGGAATAGACCTAGGTCCTTTCTAGAATTTGAATATTTTTTCCGAGTTTATTCAACATTACTGGCAATAGTTCAGCTTACTTTGTGTGAGTTCTGAATGTTCTTTTCTAGGGTGCTGTTGCTGCTTTATGCCTTGTATTTATGGCCTCTCTAAGCACTGTACAGTCATTAGTCATACAGTGTCGCCAACATGAGCAGAAGGAAAGAGAAATAGCACTAAACTGGGATAATTCTATGTTCTTTATGCTAATCTTGAATATTTAACCCAAGCAGAAGGACAGTAGTGTTTAAAAAAAAAAAAAAAAAGTCTTCAGTAGGTTGATAGAGTTTCTTCCCTAAAGTTAATAATTTCAAGAGTAGAATTTTGAGACCTCCCATCCTGTATTGTGGCACTTGGGAATGGCCAAATGACAAGCTGAGGGCAAACAGCCTGAAGTATTTGTATTTTAGGTGTACAGGCACTGTGAAATGTCTAAGGGTTTACATGTGCCTCTGAATTAAGAGAACATGTTTTTTTCCATTGTTAAGGTTTTCATTCTTGTTTTGAGGTTGGGTTTTTTTATGGTGAGCTTTGTAATTAGGCTATTAGATTTTTTTATGATTAGCCTGCTTTAGTTTCTGCAGCTTTATCATTTTCTACACATTTTCTTCTAGTGTAAAATACATTTTAATTTGCTTTATGTGGAGAATCGCAGCTGTATGGGAAATATACTATGACAAACATAAAGCTGGTTTCTTTGTTTGGTAAAATAAGATAAAAGAGATAGATTAAAAATATTCAAACTCAGCAGAAAATACAAAAACAAAGCAATAGTAAATAAAACAGATGACACCCAGAAACCCTCAAAAACAACAGGATTTAATAAAATTTTATGGTGAAAGAAAATGTGACGTACTACGTAAGCTGGTAGTACTAACCTCTATGACTGACACTGTTTCTGAGGTGGTTTTCTATGTGCTCATTTGTATTTCTGTCCCTGAAAGTTCTGAGTAGAAGAAAATTGCTCAGAATAGTGAATAGCTTTTTTGAAAAGCAGTCTAAGATTTAAGGAATATCTGGTTTTAAACATTTTCTTATTTTTACTAATCTAAGGTATATAATTATAAAATCAAGAACAGGCTCCTGCTTGCTTGTTATAGGTTCACTCTTTTCTTCGTTCCAGCGGATAATTGGGGTCTGTGGTTTTGGAAAAAGTGTGTTTCGTGTTGTATTGTAGCCAAGAGCTCTAGGAGCAGGCTCTCTGTAATGATCATTGAATTTCATAGTAGCATTGAGCACCTGCAGAGACTTGGAAGAACTGAATCTTAAGAACTGGCTACCTACTGTTAGAGGGCTTACAAACTGGGGGGAAAGATGATTTCACTGTGCATTTTGATTGTGATGTTTAAGTTTATGTGCTGTTAGTTTTTTTTTTTATTACATAATGCTATGCATTGTTTCGTATCCTTGGAACTAAAGTAATAATAGTGGATGTCTCCCATATCCTTGAAGTCCCAGAAGAAGATATCTTCCCCCCTGAAAAACATCAGCTAGCAGCTTATCTCTGTCACAATCAAGAGGGCTCACTTTAGATAAGCAGTTTGGGTAACAATATACAGACTCCCTTGTGAAACAGTCATAAGGAAACCAGCCGACGTAAGAAAATGAAGACATCCAAGAGCAGTGTTTAAGCAAACTCAGAGTAGGTGGAACGGTTGATTACAGCCTCAGAGCAGATGGAAACAGCAGTGAAGTATAGAACAGAATGAGGGAGATTCACTTCTTCCCTCTGCATTGCCATTGTGATGAGAAGGATACAAGGTAATGGGATATGTGTGTCTGTGCTTGCATTTTAGCAAAAATCAAACTAACATAGTTAAGCTGCAGCAGGTTTTACTTTTAGCCAAAGTGTCTGGGAAACATACGGTATATTAAAAAGCAAAGTTAACCCCTGGCAAAAAAAGATGTAAAACTTTATTGGCCAAAAGGGAAGTACCTGCTTGTGGACTGCATTAAGAATTGTGGAGCTGTTCTGTTTTGGTTTAGTAAGGAGCATGCCCCAAACTGGCTTTGATTTGTGTGTTTTCTTTTGTTAGGTTGTTTGGGTAGGAGTTTCTGCCTTACTGATTTCCCTGATGTTGGCAATAATGGTATCTAAGGAAATAGCCCCCCACTCAAAAAAGTAAAACCAAAGGTTGGAATAAAACCCCCGCAGACAGCTCCACAAAGGAGGTAGCAGCACAAACAGAAGTACAGGAAGTGTTAGAGGCTGATGTTAATTTTAACAATTGAGGATAGGAAAAAGTTAACACAGATAAATGAATGTCAAATTTGCATCATTTGGGGGTCTGTTTAGCAAAGCAAGCTAGTTGTTTAACATTTTTGATAAATATTTTTGAAGGGAATTTGTATCATCTGGAGCATTTCAAAAGCAAAGAGCAGCTTAGCAAGTTCTTACTCAAGTGTCAGTACTATGTATGATCTGCTTGTATAAGAAGTCATCTGAGCCCCTGACAACAGTATTAGTGGTGTCAGTTATTCCTCTACTTCAACTTTATTTTATAGTTCTGTTTCACATTTTTGAGGCTTGCCAGTCATTCATATTTGCACACTAGTTCATTGCTGAAAAACATTAATGAATGACAGAAAGATACAAAGAAATGGGCTTTCAGCCAGCCCAAATATAAATAACTTTCTGAAGGCACAGGCAGATTTACATGCATTTCTGGCCCCCATGATAGGAAACAGACTCAGAAGCATTTGCCAGAGCACATTTACCTTTTTTATTTCATTTACTTCACATGCAGGACTGATTACCAATCATGTGAGGAAATACAACCTTTTGTAAATGTTCAATGAAAAATACAAGGCTCCTCTGAGAGCAGAGGGTGGAGGCAACACGTATTTTGTTGGAGGAGTGGCTGGAAGACTTTGTATGTGGAAGAAAAGAAAAGGAACTAATTAATTTTCAAACAACCTTTGTTTTATTTGCATATGATAAATTCAGTGAAAATCAACTAGAACCTGTTGCACTCCAAGGATTGGACATTAAATCCATAATTGGAGAATATTTTATTAAAAATGTTGTGGAGAAGGGACAGTCCAGTCATACATTGTTACTTGTGGGTTGAGCAGGAGTAACGCTAGCACTGCCAGTCACTGGATTTTGTATTTAACACACATTGGAATGAGAAAAACAGCATTAGTTATATTAGTAGTAAGATGAAGGTATTCTACAGTGCAGCATAATCAGATGCTTTGTCCATCTTCAGGAAGTTTCCCTTGCTTAACATCAGATATCCATCACTACCTGGGGTAACCCTCCTGTCTTCACTGTTAAAAGCCCTTCCAAATTTTCTTTCTTCTAAACTAGTGGCTTTCATCCTTTGAAGCAATCTCTGCACTGACAATCAAGGCACCATTCCAGTGAGTCACAGGTAAGATCTGGAGTATTCTACAGCATCCCTGGATTCTGTCCTTTTCTTGCTTCCCCTGTGTACCACAGTGATAGCCCAACCCCATACAGCTTCCATGTATTCCCCAGCTCATGATAGCTGCTGTTCCTTCTTTGGTGGGCAGTGGGAGAAAGCAAGCTGTGAGGATGACATTAATGTGGTCTCCTGATGGAGTTCCTTGAATGTTGACCTCTGAACCTGCCCAGCCTTCATCGTTGGGAGTTTTTATTCACCTCTTGGATCATTTTAGTTCCTACCCGCCTTTTTTTTTTTTTTTTTGAGGGGGGGGTATGGGTCCAGGGCCCTGGTATTTTCAAAGAATTCACAGAATATTATGAGTTGGAAGGGACCTATTAGGATCATCTAGTCCAACTCACCTTCGTGGCACACATGAATCCTCAGCCCATATCATTCCAGTAATGTGTTCCTCAGTAGTCATTCCTTACTCTTACGTTCCCAACAGGTCTTCTGGCCACGAATGGTAGCCTGCTGCAGGCCTGGGAACATTGTGAGACCACTGTCATCCAGGAGCCTGAGTGGTGGGAGGGGTGATGCAGGGCCCACAGAGCAGGGAGAAGGGAAGCAGCAGCCATTCTAAGGGAAGAATATTGGGACCAACATTAGAACTGAATGTTTTTGTATGTTTACGGATATAGTTTTAAAGGGCAATGAGACTCCTGATCAAATTAAATCAGGAGATTTTACTTCTCAGGAAAATTGTTCCTCACACCTTATAGAAACATTACAGAAGGATAACAGAAGAAATTGCTGTGAAAACTCAAACGAAGGATTAAACATAAGCTTGCTTTAAGTTTGCATGCTGTGTTAGAGATATCTGTTGGAAGGTTATATTTTCAATTTAACTCCTGAGAATAACCCAAACAAATACTGAATTGAGAATCATAATTTTGTCATGTCTTCTTGAAGGATTAATTACTGGGGATTTTTTTTAATATGCAAACTTGTAGGAGTAGAAATCCACACAATTAACATGCTAATTCATTGAGAAAGAATCTAAAAAGTGGTTTCAACTATTATAGTATTTGCATCTTCATGCTTCTCTGTTACAGAACCTGTTCAGCCAGCGATGGCTTTGGTGTAGTTAACAGCCCTGGAGGGAGCACCAGCCTTACGGATCATGGGGTATCCCACGATCCTGAGATATCCAACCATGGCCAGCGTGGCAGTAGCATAGATCAAGGATGGGATGACAGGCACTGCAATCTGTTTTCTGCTCATGAAACACAGCATTTGACATGCAATCCTAAGTCAGCAGGGCACATTTAAGGATTAAATAGAAGCTGGAGGGAGACATGGGAATGCCGTGCTGTGCATGTGCTCTCCTTTGGGAGTATGTCTATTGTACTGGGCAACTTGGGAGTGCTGCTCTACAGAGATGTTTGGCTTTGTGGCTAAAAGCAGTCATGCTGGTTTGGTGAAGCAACCCAGAGCTGGAGCATGTGCCTTGGGTTATGTTTGATTGCTGTAGCTTGTGCTGTGTTCCTGTGGGTTGGTTGATGTACTGAATGGCCTGTATCTGTGCTCTGTCTCTGGGGTAACGAGAGAGTTGGGATGGTTCCTGCTCTGCTGTACTTTAACAAAATCTGTCAGAAAAGAAAGCATTGTTTGCTCTGAGTTCTCTATAGTTCTGCACAGCAACTCAAAATTAGTACCTTTAATTGAGAACGGATTCTTTGATTAGAAAGCTGAGGA
Organism: Pitta sordida; assembly: GCA_013390025.1. NCBI lineage: Eukaryota > Metazoa > Chordata > Aves > Passeriformes > Pittidae > Pitta > Pitta sordida. The sequence goes on from WEKX01012598.1 coordinate 147,109, forward strand.
AAACTTTATGATCAGAGAATTAAATGTCACAAAGAACCATATATGTATGTAGCTGATCTCTTAAACTTTAGCTATTCTGTGACTTCAAGTAATTTCATTGTGCTTTCAATTGTCTTGCTAATGTGCTCTTCCACCATCACTGCTCATGTCCCAGACAACTGAGTCCAACATATTTTGAGAGAAATGACAGAAAATAATGAGCAACTGAACAAAACAGGTTAGCAAGCCTTAGGAATTCTCATGCATGGCTTTGAAACTAAAAAATGCCTTTTCAATGAACTAACTGTAAAATGTAAACTAAAAAAAGAACTTTCATGCTTCCCGGCATGAATCACAAACAAAATTAACTCAGCAGAAAAATGTCATGTTTCAGTAGCATGTCCAATATATCTCAAAGGGTACAGGAACATAAAAAAAATCTGTATTTATATCTCTGTCTTGACCCAAAGAACTAACTTTAGTACTTGTTACAAAGTAAATAGAATTCTTATGCTTAGGGTCAAATAGTTTCAAAACTGCTACAAAAGACATTGATACATAAATTGCATTGTCTAATTTAAGACACAGCTGAGGAAAGAAAATGGTCAATGGAACAGAAACTGATACTGTGTTGCAATGTCTGGATAATGTGTATTGCCTTTTCATGAAAACCTGACACCTTCGTTGCACCTATTGCCTGGAAATAAAAGAATGTGAGCGGCAGTGAAAGCCGAGGTAAAAGAAACCACACTACTTCCAGATAAATTTCAGGAGCTTCAGAGCTTCCCACTTTTCAAAGGCTTTCAGAAGTGCACGTGTGGAATAACAAAGCACAGTGAAAACCAACTAAATAAAAAAGGTGAGTTATTATTACAACAATAGCAAGATGGTAACAATTTTGTCATGAGTTCACTATGAGGCACAGTGCAGGAAAATGTATTCTCTCTAGCTGTTATATAAGAACATAGTGCATCACTAAGTAGCTCTTTGAAAAATTACTTCTAAAAGAATGTGGGATATGATTATTGTGTAAGAGTTAACATGTCTGTTGCAAAAGGAGATATGCTGGCTTCTTTCATACTTTGGTCTGTCAATAAGGTAAAACCTCTTCATAAGGTTGCTTCATAGCTTGCAAGAAATGAAGAAATTCTAGTGGAGAAATTCTAAAAGAACTCCATCAATAAAGACAATTTTTCTTTACTGTTCTGCAAGTTAAATCCCCAGTAGATTTCAAAAAGAAATGGATAAAATAATGAGGGCTACCACTTTCATAGTCTTCAGGTTAAAAACCCTCTGCACAGGTATGTGTATATAAAACCAAGTTACTTTTGGTGCATCCTGTAGGTGAAAAACTTTATTCTAGAACATTAAAATGAATTCACAAATTATTAAGGCATATAATGTATTCAAAATAATTCGGTAGATTGTTTTCCTTCCTCACAGGTAACAGTCAGGACTCCTAAAAAAATGCTGTGATGAGGATGCAGCTTTCTGAGGTGCTCCGAAATGGAGAGACGCTTTCGGAAGCCATGCTGGGCTGAAGACCTAGACTGAGATTCCCAGATTCTAATACAAATGCACCATATCAAAGTGCTGGATAAATAATTCCCAAGTAGTCAAACACATTGTCCTGGCTAATACTGAAAGCTGTTGCTACTGCAACTTCTGTTACCTCTACCAGCAGTGGCTACAGTCATAGTGAGCAAGAGTCGTATAAGAATCACCGATCTGGATGATTTTACTTCAACTAAAGATGGAGGTAATGTGTTCTTACTTTTCTTTAATAAAAATAGGAGGGCATTAAGGAGCAGAAAGAATCTACAGAGGTAAATGGGAACGATATAAGGCAGGTAGTGCAAAGAGGATATAAGGAGTGGTAGTTGGGTAAAAATAGAACAAGAGACCATAACCTACACACAAAAACATATTTAATATGGTTTAGTATTTGGTACTTTATTTACTCATTCTCCTAATACATGCAGCAAGAATGAAATGCGAAGGAGAAACACCACTCAAACAAATAGTGGAGGACAGATGATATATTGGAGAGAGACATTGAAAACCCAGAAATACCAATGTGTTAAAGGATCTAAAGGGATAACGAAAGATTTTTGATGCATTCCTGATCTTCTTTGCTTTATATTAATACCCAATGAAAACAGAGAATTGCATGAAGCAGCTAGCAGTGACCATTTTTAAACACTACTTGTGTGACCATCTAAGCTGTTGAATCACACAACTCCCATTGAAATAAATAGGAACTTCTGCTGCTGAGCACTGTTACAAATTAGCCCACCTGAGAAATTGTTGAATAGCTGATCTATTGCAAGTGATTATGTGGGCGTTGTAAATACAGATAATGCTTAAGTGTGTGGCTGAGTCTTCTGTACATTTTACCTGTTCAGCAGTATCTTTTTTTTTTTTTTTTTTAATTCAAGTATACATCTGATTTTTATAATTACTTTCTCAAAGACTTCGGAAAAATTTATTCTCAAAAGCTTGGAATTGTCTACTGACAGAGGTAATCTGAAACAATGCAATGGGAATTTTTAATAAACAGGTTCCTGGAAAGATAAACAACTTAAGTCAGCTAGAAAAGAGTATTCACAAAACAATATTTCTGTATAAACTTCCTCTTTTAAACTGCCTTATCATTGTCAGAAGCACACAGTGAACACATTCTTTGTGCTGTGGGCTATAAAACAGTAATTCGAATTTTAGGGTACCTAGTATCAAACAATAACCATCATGGTCTAATAAACCAAAACACTAAGCCAGTATAAACTCAAGCCACCAGTACCAATTTGCTCAAAGGGTTTGTCGATTAATTTGTTGGATAGGTAAGTTCGAACTGTCTGACCACTGTCTGTGGTTCTGCTGTTCTGTGCCTGACTGGATCCTTCATAGTTAGCCCAGACTTTTCTTTTTGGTAGTTCCTTCTTTTTGTCTCCTCCACTTTCTGTGCTCAGGTGTATTTTTTGCTGAGGTGCTCATGTGTGCCTGCTGTAGCCCTCTTTCAGTTTGATGTTCATGGGTCATTCACTCAACTCTTTTTGTTACTCTTTGCCTCAGGTATTAATTTATCCAAATTTTCCAAAACCTGATGCCTCCTTCTCTTTGACCTTTGCCTTTGACCTCAGCAAAATCTATGTGAGTGCACTGACCACACCTCAGTGACATGCTCTGCCTTAGTGGATGTTGAGCCATCTGCCTCTCTTGGGTCTTCCCTGAGACTTTCCTCTTCTTGGATTGCCACAAAAACTGTACAGCTCCATTCTGAGAAAGGAAATGCAAAGGCACATCCTGACCTAGTCATCATCGATTCCAGTCAAAACTGGTGGTACAATGAAGCTGTGCAGGAGATCTTGCCCTTTATATTGGTTCCCTGTAACTAGTAATCATAAATCAAAATATAATGTATAAGAGGTGAGTTAATTTTAGCTGAAGACAGCAAGTACCATCTCTTTAGACATTTCTCAGAATTGTGGGCTTCTTCCTGTCATCCCAGGAATGAGTAAACATGACCTTCTGCCAGTCTTGATACTCTGGATCCAGGATCTCCTTCTGAGGAGACTGTAGAAATACATTGGTAATATGAGCCTTCAATGAGCAAGGAGAGTTTTACTGAGTAAAAATTAATCACTGCTCATGTTTTCTTGCTCAAAGAGTCTTGGGTGAACTGCTAGGAACAAAACTGCATGTCTTAGCCAAAAAGGTATTTTCCTTTGGAAAGAGAGAGCTCCTTCTGGGGAGTTTTCACGGCTGGCATAGAGGGACAGGAAGGAAGGGGGTATGTGGCTGACACAGAAAAACTACACAAGTGAGGAAAGCCTTGCACACTTTGTTGTGTTCATCAGCCTGAGCTCAAGGGAGTGTCTTTGTGAATGGCATGTCATGTCCAAACCTTGCTGGTTGTTTGTATTCTCCACACTAATTAACAATGCCATAATGCAGTTGGTGATTCCTAGCCTCCAAAGTGTCACAGCAATCCGCCTCTTGGCTGAGATAACTACTAATGGTCACTGCTATTTCATGTATGTTCAGCACTGGTCTCAAAAACACATCACCTTCTCTATTATGTGTTTCTATTGTCTTTGCCCCACCCCAGCATTTGAAGTCTTTCCCACTGCTACCAACGCTTTAAAAAGCTCAGATGTTAATAGCACAGATATTAATGTTATTCACACTGAGAATTCCTCACAGAAGGGCAGGTCAACCTCTTTTTCTCATCTTGGCATGCAACTTCTCTTGCTATATGTGTTCACTGCACAAGGAAGCTTTCTTGTGCAGAAAAAAGGACAAGAAATTTCAATAAAAACTTATTTAATTTCTATGACCAGCCTCTGCCTTAGCAGCAACTCTGTTTACACTGCTCAGAGAAAGTGTGTCACAGCTGAAGACTGAGCTGACAATGAGGAGACCAGATGGACTTGGATACTAAGGCACTTTCTGGTCATGTAATATTAACTAGTTACACCACTTCCACATTCTGTGTGAGACAGTGCAGTACAGGATAGAGGCCAGGCAAATCAGCATGATGGTCTCCAACACAACCTGCCCCTCCTGCAGCAGGGACATGGTGTGGTCTGGGAGAAAGTCAGATGGGTCAGTGCAGCAGTCCCAGCCATACAATGGGCAGTCTGGGCATGGAGCCTTGGGGTCTCTGCAGCTCACCCTGGGACCTCTTGCCCAGCAAAAACCTGTCAGCAGCACTTACAGCCTGCCCTGCTTCAAAGTTTTCCACACTTCTAGCAATAGCACAGCAGTTAACAGGTTAGTTATGAGGAAGAGAGTAGAGAGTAAACAGGGTTTAACCTGTCCAAGCCCTCTGCCAAACTGTCACAAAGTGGCATGTTGTTCTTGGAGGATTAAGATGGAAATGACCTGGTCGTTTTCCAAGAGACTGGTTGTGGAACTGCCTGATACCCGGAAAAGCTACTGACAAACAGGTCATGGATATACATATCAGACGTGTGAGTACGTCCTGGGCACGGTTTGGATGAATGTCAGTGCATTGACAGTGTTCACCCACAGAAAACCACTAGTGAAGGCTCTTGCTAATTCAACAGGGATATTTGAATACAGTTGTGTAAATATGCATGACCTGGCTAAATTTATACTTTTAAATGATTCAGCTGTGAGTGGACTTTTCTCTAAATGCCTTGGAATCATGGCCTGAAGCTCATTCACAATGAAGGCAGTACAAGTATGTTGGTCCACTGGCATATTGTACTGCCACAAACCTACTCAATAATTTGGTCAGTTATTTCACAATTATGTTAATGAATTATGATCAAATTTTAAAATGCAGTAGAATATGAAAATTACTTTATTGTAAATGTAAATATTTTACATTAAAATATGCAATGTTTGTTTATACCTTATTACAACCACATGCAATGTGGAATATATAATGTAATGGGCATCAACTTAGTTTCATAAATGTTTTATAACAACATTACACTTTCTCCTATGCAGTTTGCAGAAAACTAAGAGCTGTGGTCAGTCATTTAGGTAAGTGGTTGTACCCAAGTATGCTCTCAGAGTAGACAAACGTACATAGAAATACATAAATATCATACCTACAGCTGTCTTACTGCGAAAAACATTGAACAAAAAGTAATGTTACAATAAATATTTTGCTTACTAAAACCAGTAGTGACAGTAGTTTAAGTAGTTAATTGTTTTGAAAATCGGTAGGGTACTTCTATTTATAAGATGGTGTCCAACTATGACGACAAGTAAGTCTCCAATGAGTTGAAATAGGCCTTTGTGTATATTATCTGAAGTGGAATATTAATTTAAAATGTCACACAGTAAGTGTAAAGTATCTGACATAAACTGGTAGCGCATGATTGGGGCAGGTGGCATCCAGTAGAGAAATTCCAATCCTATCAAGATGTTATGGTGATTAAATTTGATTCATGCTGAAATCTAATTCTATGTTTGTTTTAGCAGGGATAACTTAAAACGTGATGAGCAGTCTCATTTCACTGCTTCACCTCTGCAACGGAGGCAGCTGCTTGAACTCTCATGAAAACTTTTTGTCCCACAATCCTGCATAGCTAGGAATGCAACTAACTCAGCAGACACATGGAAATATTGAAGATAAAACCAACATCAACAATGAGCCAGTAACATGCCATGCAGCATATGATGAGAACTAAAGGAAAAACAACTTGGACAAAGCAATTTCAAAGCGCAAGAAAACGCTGGGAGGAATGTCAGTGTTTCCTCCTGTCTTTGCTCCAGCATGACACATACACTGAACATGTCTGACCATGCACATTCAAAGATCACTAACTGCCAAGAAAAAAGAAACTCCGTCTTTCTCTAACATATATGGAACTTCAAGCTAGATCACTATCTGCTACTTGGCTCAGGATAGATGGTTGCAAAAGGCACACTTCCCACACTAAGAACAGCCCATTTACTAAACAGCTGGAGATAATGAGAACAGAGTACACGAATGCTTGTGACTTGCTCTGTTTCTGCTGAATGCAGCAATGGTTCTCTGCCAATGCAAAAAGCTTTGAACAGATGCACTCATTCTGTTTTCTCTGGTCTTCACAATATTCACTGCAGCGGTCACGGTTTGCTATGCATGATTCATTTTAAAGGGTCTTACATAAAAAATTGAGAGTTTGAAAAAAACCAAACAGTGTTCTTATCAGCAAGCCCAAAATTCTGAAGTACTAGGCAGAGCCCTAAAAGTGTTACCTGCTTCTAGTTCTGCAAGAAACACTCTTTCTTATCTTGCCCAAATAGAAGAACACACAGCCTGTACAGCTCAGAGTTACAAGCAGCTGCAATGAAACTGGGCTGGAACAGATAACTTACTGGCCCTTCTAGGCAGATGCCATTATTTTCCATAATCCCTCTGCATCACTTAGATATTCGCTTAATAGGTTCTTTAGAAACCGGCAGAGTAAAATTATGCTAAATAAGCAATATTTACTAGAAATTCTTCTGATCCTTTCCTTGAGGCGTAATTGAACATTACAACCGACTCCTCAAAAGCAGCTGCTCCATTTCCAATTCCTTTACTTCTTAGGAAAAGCATTTTGCAAAAAGGAAAAAAATATTTAAATTACGTATTCCTCTTCTGTTGAAATGATTATTTCTGGATACCAATTTGTCTACTAACTCAGATGCAGTGCTTCTACTAATCCCTCCTTTTGAGACTTTACATTTGGAATCATTCGAGGAGTGGAACAGGCTGGACTAGGTATGTCCTTTGCATTTCACACAGCAGAATGAAAATTACTAAATGAGAAGGTGCATATGGTGAAATATTTTTCTAAGCTATTGCAATATTTATGGTCATATATACATTTCAGTTTTCATGGAAAGTATCTAAAATGATACATATTTTCTATGCTCATACCTAAAATGACATGAATTTTGGGCTTCATACACACACCATTTAGGCATAGCAAATACGTAGATGCTAAATTATACCACAGGGTATTTTTTTCAGAATGGCAAATATTTTAGAACAGGGGTGTGTACTGTGTGCAGAACAGGGTGCTGTGTCCTGTGACCTTTTAAAAGGACTGTTGGTTGAATCGCCATCCCTGGAGGTGTTTAAGGGTAGACTGGATGAGGTGTTGAGGACCATGATATAAATGTTATAGATGTTGGGTTTTAGTTGGATTATAGGTTGGACTTTATGATCTTCAAGGTCTTTTCCAACATTATCAACACAGTGATACTGTGACTTCACTGGATAATGTAGGATAAAGTCCGGTGGAATCTCCCGAGTTACAAAGAGCTCCTCGGGCCCATCTCCAGGGCCCAGAAGAGGGCAGTGGTTTCTAAACACTCTCCTGCCTGGAGCACCGGGCTTTCCGTGCTGCTGGAAGCGCCTCGGGGCGCAGCGGAGGCACAGATCAGTTATGGGACTGGCGGAAAGGGGGGACACTTTGTCCTCGTGCCCCTAAAGGCCTGTCCCACCTCCCGCATCACCTCGTCCCGCCCGCGCATCGCAGCATCATCCACCTGACAGACCGGGAAACCGGGCCAGCCGTGCCCTGCCGATCCCCAAACCAATCCCTCTGCGGGGGCACGGGGCAGCGGGAAGGGGAGCTCAGGGAGCGCGCAGCTCAGGCGGCAGGTGAGCAGCCCTTCCATCCCGATCCCGATCCCCATCCCGATCCCCATCCCGATCTCTATCCCCGTCCCGCTCCCGCTCCCACCTCCCCGCCTCCACACGCGCCGCGCGCTCGGCAGCGCCCTCGTGCGGGCGGCTCCCTCCGCGTTGCCGCGCGCGGTGACGTCACACGCGGCCTCTGCTCTCTGGCCGCTCCNCCGGCCGGGCCCTCCCCTGCCTCCCCGCCCGGCGGAAGGGGCGCTTTGTGCGGAGCCGCCACGGGTGTCGGTGCCGGCCCTCCCGGCTGCCTCCCAGCGCCCTCGCCTCGGCCGAGCGGGGACGGGCACAAAATGGCAAAGTCTGGAGGAGGAGGAGGAGGTGGCGGCGGAGGCGGCAGCGGTGGACTGACTTGGGTGGTAAGTTGGGGGGCTGCATTTTGTTGTTCGTGGGTTTTGCCGCTCGTGTTTTATTATCACCATTTCTTTTTGCGTCCCTTGCGTATGCGGAGAGAGCGCGGGTTGGCTTTGAAAGGAGGGAAGAAGCCGAGGGTGGCGTGGGAAGGGAAGCGCTGTGGAGCCGCTCGGTGGAGGGGTCCGGAGCCTGGCCTTGGAAGTGGCGCTGCAGAAGAGGGGCTGGTAGGCGGCTCTGGGGCTTCCTCGGGGTGCTCGGGGCCGTAGGGAAAAGGTCACCATGCGAGCAAACAGGTGCGAAGGAGCCTCCTGTCTTGGAGGTAGCGGGTGGCTCGGAAGTCGCTGTCCTTCAGAGCGACATGCCCCGCCGAAGTCTCACTTAGTGCCTCTTGTTCCCAGAGCAAAGCCTTTCCGGGCTGCCAGACGGGCTCTGTGTTGGTCCCATCTTCTTTTCCAGCCGTCTGAAAAGGCAATATCTGAAGTTCCCAAGTTTCAGAGACACTCAGTGACTAGGAGCTGCGTACTTGCTGTTGTGCCTTGGAATTGAACATCATCTTCCCAAAGTTGTAAATCTGTAACAGAGCCAGGAAGGGAATGTTTTACTGCTTTTCATGGAACGGTCGGAAGTTATAACATTGGAGAGGGTGCTGGTGATAAGTGGCTCTAGAACTGTTGAATCATTTTGAGCCGCCTTAATGTCCTTGGAGAGCACAAGCCCTGGCTCCCAGTGCAGAGATGCTCCCCTGGTCTGTAGTAACAGTGGATGCTCTCGGCTTTTGGTGAGATCTGAGAGGAAGGAGGAGCCAAAATGACCTGAAGGGGTCTGGGACAGCGAATCAGTAACTTCGCTGCCTTTCTCTTCTTCAGCATTGAGGGTAAATTCTTCAATGTTTGAGCAGAAGACGATGTATCTTGGCTGATAGGTAGATGGTGAGGTATCTGCATCTTTAATCAGATACACGTGCTTTACAGAGGCAGGATCTTTTAAGAAGTCTCGTTGAAGAGAGTAACAGCAAACTTTTCTTGTGTTTCTCTACATCTTGGAGCTGTTGGAAAAGACATGAATAGCATTATTGGGGTGAACAAATCCTGTGTATTCTAATGGTGGACTATTTCTATGGCTCTTAATTGCTGCATTTTATTTGGTATTTCTCTTCTATTTAAGAAGCTGGCAGCATGGAAAGGTATATAAAAATTATGAGCAGGTTTCTGGGTGTGCCACTTGAAATTAGACAGTTTAGATGCGGGAACATCCCTAAGTAGAGAAGCTAAAAATTATTCTCCTTGCCTTCCCGCAATACTGTGCGGTATTTATCAACTGTTGTCTTTGGTTAGCTCTTCAGAATTAATATTTTAACGTCTAGGTTGGACCAAGTAATTGAAAGTTTTACGGCAGACATAGAAAACTGCAGAATGAAGTGTGAAAATTACTGAGTAGGCATTTTTAATGAAACATGTTCTTAAATGTAATGGGGTTGAAATTATGGTGAGTCAACAGTTTCCTACAACTGGAAATAAAACTCTTCATTCTCTAAACCCAGTAAAAGTTAAAGGGCTTTTGTCAACTCAAAAGTGGTTGTAGGAAAAAAAAATCTGATTTTAGTTAAAACTGTGTTAACTTATTTTTTCAGAAATGAGTAGGAAGTTGTTCCTTTCTCTCACGTGCATTTTAAATAGTGAAGGTAGGACTTCTCAGCCAGCTCCTAAAACCAGACCTCTTCCACGTCAGCTGTAGACTAGAGGGATACAAAAGAGCAGTATTTTTGTAGCACTGAAATGGATGGGGACCATGGGCAGTGTGCCAGGCTGAAAAAACTTTGGTTGAGGTGGTGGTTCATTTGTAGGTGATCCTATGCTGTCCTCGAGGGTGAGAGGTACGGAGGTAGGGACAGAAGGATTTAAGTTGTCTTGGTTTTTTTCTGCTTACTGCCTATCTGCTGGATGTGCAACCACTTGCTGTTTGGTTATAAGTTGTTTTGAAACTACCTTGATGTTTTAGACTTCTTACTAGTGTGTTGAAACCACTGGGATGCTTCACTGTCTGAGTAATGTACTTTGCACTGTTAGTGGTTTTTTAGTACGACCACAAGTTAAACAATTGAAGGGAACAGAAGTAATTCTAGCTCTAAAGATGAGGAAATATTACAAACTGGACTGGGATGTCAATTGATGTTTCAAAGTAGCAAAACCTGTGCGCATGCCCTGGTGCTCACATTTTAGTAGAGTTGTATGTGTAACTAGTTTCAAAGAGCACACTTGTTCCTCTCTTCAAATAGTTAGGAAACAATTACATGCAGTTGTGAAGAAGGAAAGGTACTTCCTGCCATAGAGAACTTACCTTAGAGTGAATTTCATAATGAGACATCATACAAGCATTGGGTGATACCTACTTTTACTTTCAAAAGCAAGAGGAATTAATACTATGTTTGTGGAAACAAACATCAAGTCTTCTGTGTTTTCAGCTACCTGTAACAGAACTTACAGAAATGTAACAATTCCCTGGGAAGCAGGCACATTTACCGGTGTTTGGTACACATGAGAGTATAGCAATTGAAAGTGTTTATTAGGAAAATAATTTAGCATTATGTAACTGAAAATAAACCAAGATAACCTCTGATTTATCCAATATACTTGTTTTTACTTTTTTAATAGCTTTTTTCTTCCTTGGGCTGGTTGATGAATTTTTGGAGTCTACTTGCTACTCTCCACTCTGATTTGATAGTTTCGGTGAAGTCAAAGTTTTGATCAACAGAGTGATATAAACTACTTTTCATGGCTGATCTCCAAGTGTCACTCACAAAATTGTTAAATTGTCTTAAGAGTTAGTTACAAAGCATGGATTTGTAACTGGAAAAGTTTTCAGTTGTGAAACATAATGGCATTTTTTAATGCTAGAAAAACTTACTTCGAACAAAAGAGGTAATTCTTCAGCCTCTCTGTGTTTAGGGACTACAGAAAATATTTTTTCATAAATATCCCTTTTGTATTGAAGGTGAAGTAATTCCAAGTGGCACTGTGAGGTGTGTTGGTTCTGTCACAGTGGTAATGCCCAAAAAGCTGTGGAAGAGTGTTTCAAACAAGCAACTCTTCATCACTTACTTCTGTCAATGTTTTCAAGACTTTCTCCTTGACCCTAAGAGCTACATGAGCTTGAGATTTCGAGCTGAGACTCCTGAAGACTTTGAACAGCACTTCAATTTTCTTGCCCTTTGTGAAGGGATAAGTTCCAGGTCTAGGAAATGCTGACTTCAAGAGAATATGTATACTGAGTGTTAATGTGCCTTCTCTTTTAAAAGATAATATCAGATCTAGGACCATCTCAGATGGAGCAAATAGAAATAATGTATATTGTTAATAGATGGAAATAATTTATATATTTGGTTCATACTTGGTTTGAATAAATACTGTGGTTGTATATTGGTAAATGAAAAGATAGAACCTTTTAAAATCTAAATTTATATATTGCCACCTTTCAGAAGTTTGAGTTTACCTTAAAAATAACTTTTAACTTAGAATTCTGTATGTTCTTTGTTTTTAAAAAATTACAATATACTCAAAATAAAACAAAAAACCCTCACCAACAAATAAAGCCCATCCCAGTCCTTCTGTTAAAGGGACTTTGTCTTTCTTGTATAGTTTCACTTGGAATCAAATACTTCTGACACTAATAAAGGGATGACTTTCAGTTTGGGTTGACTTTTAATAATTAGTTCTGGGAGGTTTAAAACTAACCTTCCTCTTGAATGATGTCTGATAACTTCCAGTGATGTGCCACAATTCACTTGTTATGCCTTCTGCACTAGAGGTGGTTTCTAACTTTCTGGGTAAGTTTTTGTATCTGAAATCTGGTCTCTCCTGCTCCAAGGATGTGCCCACCATTGCTGTGGGCTGAGCTTCAGCCTTTGCTCTGATTTGGGGGCAGGGGCTTTTGGACAGGAGCAGCACAGGAGTTCTTGTTTTGCCAGCGTGGTGCTCGTAGGGAGTGCCCAGGAGTTGCAGTGTGTTACTGCTCTATCATCGGTCTGTTTCTGTAAGCTATCAGTGTCCGAGGTACAAACACTTGGCAAACATGACCAGTAATACGTATGACCAATTCCTAATCTAATCTTCGTGTTTTAGAAATAAACGTACTCTCCTAGAGGTAAACTACGTGTGAGTTGTTCTCTATTGCCACTACATGAATTTCAAAGCAAAAGTAGGTGATTGAAGTTCCTGTCCCTGAGTCCTCTAGACCTCTTTAGTTGCCTCTCCAGACACACATTAAAGCTCAGAATTAACTTTCTGTTCTTTGCATTTCTTTATCTGGATCAGGTCTGGTGTTTCTCCTCTGGCTGGAGGCGAGCCTGGGACACAGTTGTTACATGTGCAGTTAGTTACTGTCTTTCCTCTGCTACATTGTGGTGCGTGGGGGAAGTTGTCACAGAACTGGCATTAAAAAGTATCTAGGGATTACTTTTGGTGTTGGGTGGGACAGGTGTACATTGAAACATGTGTCCTCTGTTATGGTCTCTCTGCCTACATTGTGTCCGTATGTATGTTTAATTTCTAAACTGTCCATGCTGTATTAAAGACTAAGTAAGAAATTATTTTGACAGATAAAGTAACCTTTCCAAATAAAAGAGCATGTAAGTAGTCTAAGGCAGAGAGTTTAGGTTGGAAAAAATTACCATTTAAATTTGATATTTAATTTTCGCAGACTTTTTTTTTCCCAGAAGTAGATTTTTGCCTTGCATCTAAACTGTCTTGTGTGTCTGCTGCACAGGCAGTCTTCAAATGCATGTTTATGTTTCAATAAATGCCAAGCAGCAACTGTAGTTTGTGGCTGATGGATGTGAATGATTCCATCCGTGGGAGGGAGTTTTATGTATGTTATAGATTATATAGCAAGACCTTAGAAATGAAAACCATTTTTGAAAACTTCATTTTCCTCATTTAAAGTAGTAAATTTCTTGCAAGTCACCCACAGTGAAAATATTATTCTGCACTATATAGCTGTTTGGAAAGTTTTCAGAAGTAAATTGGGCAGAAAAATGTGGTTCTGTATGTGTATAACTGTGTCAAAAAGCTTGGTTTGAAAATTGAATGCTTGGAGACCTAGTAGTGTACTCTCAAGTACTTGTATTGGAACCCAGGTACTTTTGAGGAAGGTATTTTAATGCTAATATTCTAGATTTAAAGTGAGTACCAAGTCAAGGCGTATAGAACATTATGCCTAACTTTAAAAATAAATGTATTTTAAATGTATTTTAAGTTCGAGCAACCAAAAAATGTGTCAAGGTCAAATGGTACCAAACATTGGTTTGTTATGGAAATATGGGGAAAGTATTTCTCAGAAGCCAAGTGATAGACCAGGTCTTAGTAATAGCAGGTTTTACTCAAAAATATTTCCTTGCCGTTTCCTTCAGGTGTTCCAATAAAGAGCACGCGGAAGTTTTATGTGATAAGCAGAGAAATATTCCTCCCCTCCCTGATAAGTGAGACTGAGATCTGCTGGCTTTAAAATTTGTGTGATTGCAAATGCTTGCTTTTACTCTTACGAATTAAGTTCTTTTAAGATGTGTTTTGAAGTGTGTTGTTGACTTTTCCTATATCAGCTCATCTAGTTTCACTTAAGGTATTTTAATATCCTGTCTGTGTCTTAATGTAATTCCAATTTACATAGAAATACAGTTTGCCACTGAAAGTAAAGTACTATTTCTAATTTTTTTATGTTTTCAAAATGATAAATCTGTGTATTTGTTGCTCTAGCCACATCTAAGCAATTCTAGTGGGTTTTTTTTCAGCAAGTGAGAAAAAAAAGTGTTAGTGTAGTTAGTGTAAAGGCTGCTTGAGTCAGAACATGTTTGAAAGGTTCAGATCTAAACACCATATCTATGCTTTCTTTTGGATGTAATTAAAAAAGCTACCTTGAAGGAGAAAGGAAAAAAATAGGATGCTGCCAAAAGATATGAAAGAGGATTAAACTGCTTAATCTTTTATGTGGGTTTTTTTTCTGATTTGTGAAGTAGAATCACAGTTGAGGTATTAAGCAGCCTCCTTTCATGGAAGCCACGTGTCTTGGAGAGATACTGATTTCTTTTGCTCTCTCTCTGGTCAGTGAGTGAGCCTGATTAGACTTGGGCTTTCCATTCCTTCTTTAAGACATTGAAAAGTTGTAAGAAGAGCGGGTGCATAAAAAACTGGACAAATGTCTGTCATAGTGAGGTGCTAAAAACGCACACCAGCTTTCTTAATCTGTGAAGGAATCTTTGAGGAGAGAGCAAGGAGCAATATTTTCTTGTCATGATGAAATCACAAGAGGTTTATGATAACATTGAAAAGTTATTTTTCTTATAAATCAAAAGAAGCTGAGATAAAGTGGAGGAAAAAAACTTTAAAAGATCACTCTTACAACAAGATAACTTGATATGTAATGTTTCCATAGGAACAATTAGAATTCTGAGGCTGTCCCCTTTGCAGGGATCTTTACTTAGGAGAAATGGATGGTGTGAGCTTCACAGGAGATTTTTCCAGCTGTGTAAGCTCTGCTCACTCTGGGTTATTTAGGGATTTTTTTGAAAGATAGTGTAGTAGCGTATGAACATGTCAGTGTTGTGTTTATTCCCTTGGTAATTGTGTACTGTGATACAAAGATACAGGAATGGCAAATGTCTGGGGAAAAGTAACGCTGTCCCAGTCCAGCTGGTGTAGTGAGAGTCCTCCATGCAGTCAGTCAGGCTGTTCTCTGGGCATCAGCACAGAGCTTTATGTTGCCTGAGGTAATGGGGTTTTTCACACACTGTTTAGTGATTCTAACTTTGTGTTTTCCACCACTCCTGTATTATGGTATTCTCGTGAAAACTTGGAGCTATTATGTCACAATTTTGGACTAAAATGGAGGCAAGATGCTTGGAGAACAGTTGCAAAAAGTGAGGCAGTTAGTCTGTTTTGTTATTAAATAGACCCAGGAGAGGGTTTTTCTTAAAATCACAAATGAGAGACTGTAAAAATGTGCGAGAAATTGGCCTGGAGGGATGTTCTTTATTTGTCTGCCGGTGGAGAGGGAAGGAGATGATCCAGATACTTGAGAGGAAACAAACCTGAAATTGTATCCTGTTAACCTGCCCTTCCTGATATTAGTTAAATCTTTCAGAACATGCTGTGTAGACTTTCTTCTTTGCCAGTGGAGCAATAAACATTTATGTCAAGTAACAGAAACATGAGGAAAATGCAGAACAATTTAAAAATTAATCTCAAAAATAATTGAAGTTACTTTATGAGTCTTTTAGATGGTACCTTTTATGGAAAGGCTGATTCTTCTGGAAGTTAAAGGGTAGAGTTTTGATAATCTTCAAGATTATCAGCACTTTCAGTGAGCAATCCTGAAAGGCTTTTCCTAATTGCTTCTGTGGGAATGTTGTGGTGGGAGGATGGGTTGATGATGGAGAGAAGGGAGTCTTGGAACTGTGTTTAGACTCATTGATGCCTCTGTTTTCCTCCTTCTGGTTTGCTGTACATGTCTGGAACATCGTCCCTCTGTTCTTTCTCATGGAGTTTAGTACAGGATTGAGACGAGACTATATCGTATCTTTATGAGACTAGTAAAACATTTTAAGATTTGTAGTAGATGTTGCATAGGAAATGCTGAGCAATTAAGCTACCCTTTTAAAAAATTATTATTGTTATTACTGGATTCATATTTATTTTAACATGGCAGAAAATAATAGATTTTGGAAACGGAGAATACCTGAAAATGTGGCTCTGTTACCACAGGTATTTCTAATAATAAAAAAGCAGATTTTATTGTTGAGCAAAATGTGTATGAATGTTTAGAGTTTGTTTAGGAGGGAAAAAAAAGGAAAAAAACCCACCAAAAAAGGTTAAAAGCTCATTAGTTTTCATTTACATGGTGCCTTGTGTTAAGTAGGTATGTTGTTATTGCTTCTGGTGTACAACAGAGGATTGATCACTTCCCATGGAAAAGTGCAGTTGGATGAGTAACCTCTTGGTGATACTTGAGCTCTCCTCTGTTACTAATGTAATGTGACTGCTTGTCCTGAAGCTGACTAGAAAAGTCTAAGTTTGGAATGCTGTGAATGAAATCTTCGTGTGTGGGTTCAGTCACTTCTTCCAGGGAATTACAGTTTGACTCCTGTACATGTTTCTGTGCCAGTTCACATGAGCTGAAAGCCTCCCTGTTGCATTTATTCTCTCTGGGCTCTCTTGCGGCATGAATGTATTAAACGTTGTCTTAGTCATGCCTGAAGTTTTTTCTGAAGTTATTTTCTAGAGTTTGTTTGTTAATCTGAATATAGGTAAGCAGAGTAAAAATACCTTCGTACAAATTCTCTTGTACCCAGAACAATGTCGGGTTGTGTCAAGTAATCATTGCAATTGGGAAATGCAAATGTGCTTGAAGCCTGGAAGACTTTGACAACACTCGAACTGGTGGTGCAGTAAGGAATAAAAAAAAGGTCAAGAATGTGGGAAACACTGAGTTATAAAGAAGTGCTGCCAGATGCTGATAATCTGAAGTTCAGACGTCAGTACCTCTAACTTTTTGATTTCTTTGCTAGTGGAAGGTTTGTGTATGAGTTGGCTGATGCAACAGTGAACCGAACGGATTTGATCATTCAGTGATCAAACCGATTCATTCAGTAGTTCCAAGGACCGCTGTTCTAACAATCTGTAAGGAAACTATCTAAAGTGATCTTAAACTTCAACATTAATAATTTCTTTTTCTGTGAATGTATTTCTTCCCGTACTTGTCTCTGATTTTTAGCTGTAAATAAAGAGATACTTAGTTGATTGATTTGTTACCAGAGCATCCATAGATGTAGTTTTCGGTACTATATCAAAATTTAGTATTGGAAAAGAACTTGTCAGTAGAGAGACAACTAAAAAATTTAGCAATAAAATTCAGTTAAATTGCCATCATGCAATGGCAGATGTTAGACTTCTGCTTTTAAAGAGCATAGTAAAGATCAGGATCTGAATGTGCTGCTGATTGTATACGAGCCTTGTGCCAAATAAAGCAGAATTGTTGTACTAATAATGTAGGTGTAAGTGAATTCATAATTAAAACAATATACATAATTTTCTGGTCAGAAGCAATTTCAGTGAGCATACATATTGCAGTGAGCAGATCCCTGAATTTTGATTTAAATTTGATGTGCTGCAACACTGTGTGCTCTAATACTGTGTATTAATATTCCTAAAAATAAGAATGATGCTGCATTTCTTTTGTTTAGGTATTTACTAGGGAGATGGAGCTATGTGATTCCAAGAATGTCATTTTGTGGTACAGCTAAGCAATCTAATGATAGCTGTTGAAAAGTGGGGGGAGGTTTAACCATCTCCTCCCAGCTTTGTGTTTCTGCTCATTTCCTTGAACTTGTGTGATTCCCTAGCGAGTTTGTCCAGAAAAATAACCCAGTCCACAACTGATTGCTTGTAGTTGATGAAAAATATTGGGGGAAAGGCTGCATTTGCTCCCTGAACTGATTTGTTGGGAGGGGCATTTGATTCCACTATATGAAACAGAGAGGAGGAAGGATGAAAGAAGGAATTTTTGCCTTTTGCCAGCGATTAACCATTGAGTTTTTTCTACAACAGGGAATTCTGACTATTTTGAAGCTATTCCATAACTGAATCATCATCACAAAGCCGTATATGTGATGCTTTCAGAGTCAAGAGCAAAGGGCCAGAATCAGGAGATTAAAAACTTCCAAACATTAGGAATTTAAAACAAACAAACAAACATGGTAGTCTTGCTGGAGCGAGAGCAGCTCTGGATGAATGTACCAGAAACTCCTTTCCATGATCAGCTTTGGGAAGGATCTGATAGATTTATTTCAAGCCACTAATGGTATGCAACGGTCTGTAAGAATTTGCTGTGGTAAGAGAGAACTGTTACTTTTGTGTGTTTTCTTCTTGGCAGGAGCTCCCAAGCGTTTGTTAAACACAGCAGGAGAGGGGTTTATTTTGAAACTCCCTCCAGTTTTGTTTTCATGGTGGGAGGTATTCTCAGCCAGAGTTTCCTTTGGGGAAAATTGCAAAATGTTTAGGTAAAAATGTGTTCATTGTCTATTTTTTAAAGGCAAGAAGAGGCCATGATGATGCAATATATGACACCATACCACAAGTCAAGTACATGTTATCTGTAGAATTGCCTAGTAATTACCACATTGCACCTATACACTTTTTTTTTGTTGAGGTATAGGTATCTTGCTCAGAAGAAGTAGGTTTGTTTTGAACTGTAATCCCTGGATTTCATTGCTTAATTAACCTCCCAAGGTTTTACAGCTTAATTACACTCAAAATTTACTGTCTTGTCCCACTAAATGTGCTTATTCTGCACTTTATTTAAGGAAATGTAGGACACGTGGCACGTGCTTTTCTAAATTATGTCCCAGGGCTCCATTTGCCCGTTTCAAAGTATGTATTAGGAGTAGTCATTATATGGAGTAGTTTTATGGGGTTAAGGCAGAAAAGACAAGGCCAAAGGGAAGGTAACTTCTCACTCGCATACATATTCTCTTCTAAGCTCATTTATGCTTGTCTGCCAATGTAGAAAATAAGCCATTTTTTGCCAACTAATATGAGTAAGAAAGAATGGGCAGACTAAAGGAAAATTATTTGTTTTGTTGATTTGTTGTTGTTGTTGCTGTATGGAGTGGGGAGGAGAAGATGACAGTGGCTAACATAAAATGAAGTCTGTGTAAGTGGGGAGAGACATTAACATTTTTCAGGGTTTTCAACTTCTTGTGGTGTGGAATTCAGCTACTTAAATAAAAGTAAAGTTTTCACTTCAAATCAAACCAAAGGTGTATATTCCAGTTATGGCAGGATTGAAAGTGATGCCTTCTTTGTTGTATCTTTACATTTTATTGTGTATTTAGGTAGGAATAGCTTTTCTCTGGTGCTGCCAAATTCACCAGGTCAAAGGGTATTAAGATTTAGCTTTATTCAGTACAGCTGCTTACATCATAAATAACCAAACTCAGTGTGGTGGCTCAACATGATTTCACGATGCAAAGAAAGATGACATGACCCAGTTTTTGTTTTAAAAAGGCAATAAAGATTCCTGACTTCATATGATGTCACACAGGCTCTGTTATATGCAGAAATGTCAACAGATGAGACTGTAACAAGGAAAAAAAAAAGGCAGAACGTGAAGAAAGAAGATGCCAAAGTGAAGTATGTGAGTTCATATGTTGAAGATGGACAGTAAAATTTTGTTGCTAAGCTGTCATCTATTGGAGGCTACTTGAGTTCTTACTCTTGAGATCACCAAAAGAAAGAATGACTCCAGCTTTCATACAGAATTAGATGAATTTATAGCCAGAACAACTGCAAAAGAGAAGCTCTGCAGTCATTGCAATCATACTGGAGAAAGCAGTTACCCTGATAAAACACAGTTATGACAGTGTGTGCAATGGTTGTGATGTAACCTGTGTTTTCCATACTGTTACGACTGTGCTGCTGTGTTTAAGAGCATTTAGAAAACTGGCACCGTGTGAGGTCATAGTGTGAAGTATTAACCTGCATGTCTTTTAAGAAAAATGCACAGTGCAATAGGTTTCCAGCCTACTTAAGGATGGTCATCCTGCTAATTGATACACATTAATGTGAACATTGGTCATCAGTCTGGAGAGTTAGAGAGTCCACAATATTATGAAGGGTCTGTAAAGTTTTGAATGCCACAAGAATGTTGGGAAAGTTATACACTGTGTTTAAAACATAAAAATAAAAATTGGCAGCATTAAAATTGCAAAGCAGACCCTGAAAATTGGGTGACCTGTAAATAAACAAGCAAAAAGTAGTTTTACTGTGAGGCAGAAGACTGAAGGTCTTTGTGACACTTGGTTAATTCTCTTTGGGGGGTTTCTCATGAAACAACAGCTGGTGCTGTTTTGAGAAATGTTATTGGAGCTTTAACAATACGAAGATCTTTCATACAGGACAGAATACAAAAGACATTCTTGAGACAATTCCAAAATATACAGAAGAGATTGTCAGTTTAACAACACTGTAGTTAAGTGCCTGCCCAGTTTTTTGTTTTGTGTTTTAAAAAAGGGGGGTGAGGGAGGACTTTGATGCTGTATTTATTTGTATTTTAAGTAGTAGAAACTCAGAATTTGAAAACACTTTTGAATTTTGCTTTTTGGTTGTTTGGGATTTTTTTAAGTTCTCAAGAAAAACATAGTAGGAGGACTGTGAAGTGTTTGTGTCCATAGATCTATATCCAGAGCTTGGTGATGAAGATTTCTCTTTTTTGGGATGAGTTCTGAACATCACTTGGAAGTCTAAAAATGTCCGTTTAAGATGGAGATACAGGGATTCAGAATTGGGCTTCTGAGTACAGCATGGCCCAAAATGCTTGGTCTGGGAAACTGCAGTTCTTTTGACTTCTGATCCTTCCATGCCTGCATAATAACATTCATTT
>WEKX01012599.1:708-14561 GCA_013390025.1 Pitta sordida
TCTCCTGGAGTTTCAACCACCTGCCTCATGCTATTGGAACTGTTTTAAAACTTACATAGTTCAAAATCAATCATTCACAAACACTCAGATATACAAAAACTACAATATAATTAGACCAATTTATATCCTATGTTATACTATTAACATTTAAAATACGCGTAAGTATGCAAAATTTACATCACAAGTGATTGTATATATATATTCTATTTTATGAGGGCCAAAAACTTCTTTCATCCTTCACAAGTCTCAGATGTCTAGATCCCTAACATAATTTAATCATGGTGAATTAACAAAAGAAGAGCTCGAGCTGGGCACCTCAAAGGAAGGACCCCAAACAAAGGAAACCCTGGGCTATTATACCCTCACAGTCTAAGTGCTTGGGGTCTTTGGGTGCTGCTGTGTCTGTCAGTAACCTGGCTGGGCCACAAGTCCTCATGCCCTTTGTTCTGCAAAGGGTTGGCAGGTCACGGCCTCTTACCTGGGGCTCCCACCACCCAGAGCTCAACCTGGCACTGCAGCTGCACACCAAGTTACCGACACTAAATGTCTTCCTCGACAGAGGGGACCCCTTGCACCTGTAAAAGAGAAGTCCCCAGCTTTCAAATACTCCTTCTTGGAAGATGGATAGCAATTCTGGAAGAGGACATGAAAATATGCCCATCATTCACAATTTAAATGAAAATGTTCAGCATCGGCTTTTAAATGTCAAGGTCATTTGTGGTATTTCTATTTTGAGTAAAATGGCTCCTACTGTTTCCATGGTTTCACCTGAAATATGTATGGAGCCTCATTGTTAAGAACTTTGAAGCCCAACCATTCTAATAAAAAAATAGACATCTTCTTACGTAGGTAGTCAAGTCAACTTTTAAATGTAAAGCAGTCTGTATTTACCCTGGGTGGGTTTATGGATCTCTGCACTGCACTTGTGAACAAAACCAGATGTTTGGTTTATCCAATTTACCATAGTTTTTGGCATATTGCATTATAATAGCTTTCATTATTTCTACAGCATAGATTTTTTTCTGGAAGGGAAATACTGTCTTTATTGTTTACTACACATAAGGAAATATCAGATATTAAACTATTCTTGAGAAAACATAGTAACTCACAGTCATAATGAAAATGCAAAAGAAATACAATATTCTTTAGACAGAAAGTTTGAAAGGTTAGCATTGCTTCTCATTGTATTCTGTATGTTTACTTTCAACTGTGGAAACAGTAAGAGTTATTAGAACTGCTAAATTTTCCAAGATGAGATAGTAATTTTTCTATTATTGCTGTTACTTAATAACTATTAATCAGAAACAAAATGCTGGAAGGAGGTTGAAGAATGATTGAGACGAATAAGGCGAGGAATAATTTAATGCATTTTAAAACCTCAAAATGCAAATGAAAACTGTGGATACTGAAAGACAATAGAATTCCATATTAAGGCCTCCAGTACTGTTTGTGTTGAGTTGCCATTTTCAGAATGCTCATTGTTGCAATATTACTGGCATAAGTGCTATGTTTTGTCACCAAAATGAGGTTACAGTGATGCAGCTCCACTGATTTAGATAGGTTTAGAGCGGACACTGCATAGCAAGGAAGTCCATTGTCCCATTAAATGGACACATTTACGGCCTAATTTTAAGCAGAATATGGAGTCATTATATAAACTTGTCCTTCTTTGTCCCTTTCTTTCTTTTGAAATACATACATCTATTAGGAGCCTATCATCACCCGAAGCTGTCATCATTCACAAAACATCAGAATATGGTATTTTTCTCATTTGCTAATTGCCCTGCTTAAGACTGTAGGAGACGCAGAAAATGTAAATACATAGAGGGAAATCACCTTTTTATCCCCAGTAAATTGTAGTTTCATGTTGTGCAAAGGCTGTTTCTTTTCCCTTTATCAGGACAAAAGATTTCAAAAGAAGTGAATGGGATCCAACTCACCTAGCTAAAATGTGACCATCAATGCTGGGCTCATGGACTAGGCTCTATATTCAGCAATACAGTGGGAATTCAGCAATTGACCTCTAGGTATCTTTTGCTTTTTACTTTATACACATACAATGAGTTAGTTACTCTGATGTGAAAATGCTTAGAATCTCTGTACAATGACATGACCCTGAACAGTTTTGCTTAGTGTTAACATTATTATGTACAAAACTAAAATGTGTGAGAACTAAAGACTTTCATTACCTGTTTTGTATTATCTCGAGAGCTTACATATGTCTCTATACACTTCAGTGTTATTTCTTCTCATACGGAATTTTAAAGTCCTTATGGTTTTAGTGATGAGTAGAGAAAAAAAAGAAAAAATTTGTACACCTTATATGTTTTCCTACTCTTTTTTAATCAGAAATTCTAAAGAAAATTAGGGGGGGAAAGCATCATAATTAGTATCAGGCTTCCTTACATTCTCCATTCTTCCTCTCTATCCATATTGCCGTCCTCATCCATACTTTCAAAAAGGTCTGCCCCATTGTTCTGCCAGCTATGCTAGAAGTGACCTAGTAGTTGTGCAGGTGTGCAGTAGGACATCCATCTCCTACAGCCCACAAGGGAGAGGGTGCAGACCACAGAAATATGAATTACTCCTACTAGCCTCACTTCAGTATGATGGCACAGCTTTGTACTCTCCTCATCTTATTCAACCAAACAAGCTGGCCTGAATCTAGCTTTTGAAGCAAAAATAAATTCCTCAAGCAGAGCTTGTGTCAGATCATCGAAGAGGCGTCATGATGCAACAAAGTGCTGCATGTGATACAGCAAATGTGTTACTAAGCTTTTAATTAATTTATTTATTAATTTATGAATATCTTTAATACAGCGAGAACTTATAAACATGCAAGGTCTGTTATATCCTTTCTTATACCTCAGAACACAAGAGAAATATGTAACTTAGGAATCTCAGCACTTAGATGCCTCAAATTCCTTCATAGCTTTAATACCTGGAAGGTTACTGGATGCAAACCACTGTTTACAGTGTTTTAACTAACAGAGTTGACTGAAGCCTGGCATATACTAGCCCGTCCAAATAAAAGGAAAAGATGTTACAACCAACTAATACTATGAGAATAGCATGAATAATTCACAAACTGATATACCTCAGGCAAGCCTACACTTGGGGCAAGGTACTTATAAATATTTTTTTTTTGTCCTTCTTACTTTTTATTCACTTTTCAGCTGCAAAATGTTCTTCAAATTCGTCTTAAAGTTCAGGATATGCATGGCACATCAGTATTAAAACTTCATATCTTTGCTAGTTTTGTGAAAGACCACATGTTGGGCTCTTTTGATCAGAATTTCTAGCCCTGAAAGAAAGAGATAATTTCTACAGCCATTTGGCCTATTTTGCCGGCAAACAAATCTGTGCAGTCAAGAGTATCAGTCAAGAATTTATTGAGAAAGCTTCAAAGTGCTGTAGACATATAAGCATTTTAAAATCTCTTAGCTAAGAGGCCTTATTCTTTCCTAAAAACCATACAGTTAGTGCTTTGCTACCAATTCAGTGGGGGCTAAGGAAGCACAGGTTTTTAATCAATGGTATTAAAACTCAGACAATATTCTCTTCCTTCTTTTAGCATTAAAGAATGTAAGTATTTGTAATAGATTTTGTGTGAAGAACATGAGTACTTTAAAAAAAAAAAAGTTGATGCATTTTTTGGGTTGGACGGGACCTTAAAGATCATCTAGTTCTAACACATGGTGATTGTTCTTACACACTAGTCACTGAAGATAAGCTTCTTGACTCATTTACCAAGTACAGATAACAATTGCCATCGGAGACATCACAGGAAACATGAGAGCACTGCACAAAGGTGACAAATGTGGCACAAGTTACAGAGGAGACCCATGACTTTCCAAACTTCAGCAGGACATCAGGCAGGACGCTCAGAAGGCATTAGGCAAATGCAGTAGAGTTTGAAACTCCTCATGTAGACCGCTGTTTGAGGATGACTTGAAGAGCTCAGAACAACAAGCAATCTGTCAGCTGCCTCTGTTGGGTTTCTGTTACAGAATCAGAGAATATGCTAAGTTGAAAGGGACACACAACGATCATCAAGTCCAACCCCTGGTCCTGCATGGGACCATCCCCAAGAGTCACACTACGTGACTGAGACTATTGTCCAAATACTTCTTGAGCTCTGTCAGTCTTGATGCTGTGGCCACTTCCTTGGGGAGCCCAATCACTTTCTGACTGAAGAACTTTTTCTAATATCCAACGTAAACCTCCCGTGTCACAACTTCAGGCCATTGCGTTGGGTTCTGTCACTGTTCACCACAGAAAATAGATCAGTATCTGCCTCTCTTCTTCATCTCACAAGGAAATTGTAGACTGGAATGAGGTTTGAGTGTAATGAAGTTTAGACACCTAGTACCAATATTGTTACCTACCTTTAGGTATCTGAATTTTAATGCCTGTGACCTGCTCCTGAGTCTTACCACAGTTGTGCAAATAAGAACACAATGTTCTTGGGAAAGAAAAATGTGCTGTGAATCAGGTAACACTGATGTTTTAGGGAACAGCAATTTCCAAAATTAAACATTACCTGGAATATGTTGATGGATAAGGTCCCTTTCCAGCATAGTATTTACTATTAATCATGAAACAAGTTTTATCTTTCTTCAATGACGCATTGCACCATATTCTGGGAATTTAGGATGCACTTAACAGGTCTTCCAATTCAGGACCCAAGCTCTATCTATGTAAGTGTCCAACATTAAATCTTGTGCTTGTGCATAAGGCTGTGCAAACCCTGCCTACTCTGCATCAACCTCAGTGGAAATGTGGGAAAAAAATATAAAGTGAAATAAGTGGATTTCTAAGCACAACCGTAAGATAACACAGAAATCACAGAGCTCACAGTAGCTCCTCTTTTGCTAACATACAGCAGCTGGTGAAATTTTCTTTATCTAAGCAACAGAGGCATTTGCCTTCAGGAACATGACCTTAGTTCTGCAGTACACATGCAATTCAGGTACATTTCTTTGAGGACTATTTGAAGTTGAATTCAGTTTTGGAAGCTTGCAGACCACAACTGATTGGCAAAACAGATAGGCAACATCTCTCTCCAAGACTTTTTTGGTGTGTTTTGGATGCTATGAAATCAGCCTTAAAAGAAAATGAGATTATGGGCATAAAGAAGCATTTGACTATTGGATGTTCTATAGCCAATGGGAAGTTTCTAGGAAAAATGTTCATTTATTCCTAGTTCACCCAGAATTTCACTGATGTGAACTTAGATAAAACTCAGTACTCTTCACGGCCAGAGCCGAACTGAAAGATAACAAAAATAAATGGTCATGTTCTCATGGAAGAACCAATTTCTGGCATAAAATACATGGCAAAGAAGAAAATACAGGCGGCCCTTTTGCACTTCACCCCCCCCCNAGAACAACCGTAAGATAACACAGAAATCACAGAGCTCACAGTAGCTCCTCTTTTGCTAACATACAGCAGCTGGTGAAATTTTCTTTATCTAAGCAACAGAGGCATTTGCCTTCAGGAACATGACCTTAGTTCTGCAGTACACATGCAATTCAGGTACATTTCTTTGAGTAAGGACTATTTGAAGTTGAATTCAGTTTTAGAAGCTTGCAGACCATAATTGATTGGCAAAACAGATAGGCAACATCTCTCTCCAAGACTTTTTTGTTGTCTTTTGGATGCTATGAAATCAGCCTTAAAAGAAAATAAGATTATGGGCATAAAGAAGCATTTGACTATTGGATGTTCTATAGCCAATGGGAACTTTCATTTATTCCTAGTTCACCCAGAATTTCACTGATGTGAACTTAGATAAAACTCAGTACTCTTCACTCCCAGAGCTGAACTGAAAGATAACAAAAATAAATGGTCATGTTCTCATGGAGNATAATTTAACCACATTAAAAAAAAAAGCACTAAACAAGAAGACTGAGGGTTTTTTCTAACCTAAGTGTGGAAGGATCAATTTCTTGAATAGGTTCTCTAGACCTGTTTGAAGTCTTAGATCTGATTTACTTTTTCAGTATCTATGTATTTAGATTAAATTTGAGTGAGGAGGGAGAGGGAGATAGGACACATAGGGTGACACATGACGGGCACACTTGACACTGGCAAATTTCATGTAGTGATATTATATTTTTTGTTTAATAAAATTCCATTCCTCAGTAACACATCTTAACAAAAATGTCAGTCTTCCCAAATCAAAGGTGTATTTGATTTTTACACTTGCTTTTTAAGCTAAAGCCAAGCTTAGCTTAATCTGGCCTCCACCAAGATTTTTCTACTTTCAACTGAACAATGAGGGCCAAATGCATTTTTAATTAATAAATTATATGTCCAGAAACTTTGCTGATAATTCTATTGAAATGATAATCTGCTCGCCTTGTCAGGATGCTCCCCAGATAGGTTTTGCCCAAACTCTCATTAAGAATTTGTTTCTTGAATTTGCAGTTAAAATGTTACAGTGAAATATCAGGTTGTTTATCAGACCTTATTATCCTAAGCATGAGAACAACTATCAATACAATTTACACTACATAACTATGTTAAATCAATAAAACACTGTTAATACAAACCAGAAATACACTATCAGTTGAAGAGCAAAATTGCAAAAGCAAACATTCATACTGTTCTCTAAGGTTCATATACCTATGGGGACCTTGATATCTGTGCTGTATTGTCTCCTCTATTTGATTAAATCCTGGTTCTGTAGATGTGGCTCTGGCGTTTTCAAAGCAAATCCTTCATCAGTGTTAAAAAATTGGGCTAAACTGGCTGACAGTCTGATCCAAACTAATCCCACAGAAACATTAACAAGTCCCGAAAGCAGTAGGAGATGCTGTTGCTATTAGTAGCTGATCTGTTTGAGGAAGGATGGAGCAAGTATGATGAAGTTAAAAATAAGTTAAACAACCTGCATGCTTGGCTACTCTGGTTTTTGTCCCTGTTATCTAACAGGCTCACCTCAGAAGAAATCTCTGATTTAATTAGAAGTACCAATCTGGGATTCGTGCACTTACATAACAAATCACCTTGGGAAAGAATTTTTGAAAAGATCTTTTTACCAAGAATACTCTCCTGAAATATTAATTATTCATGTTCATAATAATTACAGCATGGAACTGCACGACTGGCCAACTGCACTTCTGCACAACTGTGAGCCCTGTTAAACTCACAGTTTTGCGTATGATGAATTACAATAGTTGCAGGCAATTAAGTCCAGAACCTTAGTGATGCTGGTCATGCTGCAGAAATATTATGCTTTTCCTCTAGCTTTCATTTTTTCACCGCTATAATGAAGCTTTTTCTGTTTTCTAAAATACATTCTGGCCATAGTGTTTTTATTAGTTTTTCTCACCAGATGATCTGCCATCTAGCCAGAAAGTTGAAACAGGGTTTGGCTTCTATTTTTAATTCTGTGCATTTGAATGAGATTTGCTGCTATTGTTTTTGTTTGTTTGTTTGTCTGTTTGCCTTTAGCTCACATCTGCCACTTTAAACAAACAAACCAACAAACCAAAAAACAAAGGCCGTGGTTCACTTCAGTGGATTAATCTTGAATCCTGGCAGGTTAGCTTGACACATTTTTGCAGAACACATAGGACATTTGGGATTAAAGTTACTCCTTGTAACAGTGTCATTAGTATTGTACAGGCATGCAGGCACTGATTATGCTCACTCTGCCTCGCTCCTACACCTCTAATCTCAGCATTGACCCGATTTACATCACTAGTTTTACATGAGTCTGTGCAAATTGAAATCCAGGAGAGGGGAAAAGGCTGAGACTCCCTGAAAATAAACTCAGCTGGCAAAGAGATTAACCCATTTCTAAATGCATTTTTGCCTGTTGCTGAGTGTGCAGAGTTTCAGGAACATAGGCCTAAATCCAGATACTGACACTGCTTGGGAAGGCACAAGAAAGAAACTGATGAAGTGGTATTTCAAATAGATCTGTAGCCAACACAACAATTCTAATGATTTGAGGATCTTTTGGGAGAGAAGGAAGGGGGGAGACAGAATAGTGAATTTGGAGTCAACATCTCAGAGCAATCATTTGTGGTAGTTGGTATAAGAAAATATTCTTTTCCTTTCCAAGTATCACTCATCATCAGTAACTTTGGAAAACCTGATGTTCTCTTAAAAGCATTCCCAGAGTAGGTACAATCAGTCATCAGTGGCAGAGGTTTATGTAATCTCACATTTACAGTGTGGAAAACAATTTATGGAGGAGCACAAACATATGACACTGTGGCCCTCGGGCTTTTGTCAAAGGATTCCCAGGAAGCAACTTAGCTGACACAGAAATTAACCACTTCATATGTATACTCGTACCCTTCTGAGCATGAAGAGTTTTACCCCTCTGATGATCCCAGGTCTAAATCCAGATTTTTCCAAGGTTGAAAATACAGAACACCATTTATTTCACTCAAGACCACTTTCTACACTCTATAAAAGACTTCTGCTGACCTAGGTATTAGGGTAGCGTGTTATAGGTAGGATGGTGTGTTGGTAGCAGNCTCGTACCCTTCTGAGCATGAAGAGTTTTACCCCTCTGATGATCCCAGGTCTAAATCCAGATTTTTCCAAGGTTGAAAATACAGAACACCATTTATTTCACTCAAGACCACTTTCTACATTCTATAAAAGACTTCTGCTGAAGCATCAAATACACAGATCTAGGTTTAAAAACAGTGCTTTGAGAATTACATCTACACATAATACTGGAAATAGCAAGACATGTAAAGTACTCCCTGAGTGGCTTATGCCAGACATGGGTGGCATAAGCATCGGTGGATGCTAGATGTGCCTATGAGACCTCTTCGTACATGGAGACCAGCTGGACTTCTGGGGTTTCAGATCACTCACACCTCTGGCTCTACTTCCTTTCTCTGGTTGAAAGCAAGTCCAGAACATTTATAGCTCTAAACTATATTTAATGCATTTTAATGTCATTCCCCAGAGCACACCTGAACATTCTGCTTGATAAGCCAAAATGCATCTTCCAAGCTCGTAGATGAGAGTAAGGAAATGTCCTTTGCTGGGGGCCCAGGCATCAAGGCAGTAACTGTGCCTGGACCAGGGACACTGTGCTTATTTACTAATCTGTTACAGTGACACGGCAGTACAAGTCATCACAGCAAAAATACTCAGATTATTCTCATTTTTTACCTTAAAGTATCCAGCAGGAAAATCTTCTGAAATTTCAAGATAGTCCAAAGCAGGGGAATGATTTTTCCTAGAGATGATTCAGATAGACTCCTAACTTAGTTACTTAAAATATTTTCCAGCACTTCTAAATCAGATCAAAACCATATTAACATTAATATGGGGCTAGAAAAAATTGAGTGTGACCACAGCTGTTATCAAAATCAACTATCCTGAGACTTTCTGCCTGAGACTTGTCAGGCAGAAAAGTGTGATGATTGTATTGCTGTCAAATCTTCCTCTATATAAAAACTGTCAATTTTATTTTTTCCCTGCTACTATTGCATGTCTGGTGTGTCATATTAAATAGGTGCAAAATTCCTTCTGAAGAGAAACTGTGATTAAAAAGAGGAAGATTGAGATAAAAATAGTTTAGATGTGATAAAATGAATAACCAAAAGGAAGAAATGGAGTAGGAGATCAGGTAACAATCTCATTCAGATGCTTTGTGATGAGTCCATAGCCAAAGTTTTTTTCAGATACTTCCTCCGTATATAAATATGTATGTATATTCAATGAATATAAATATTATATAGTCTCTGAAGTGTAATAGAAGAGACACACAAGACAGTGTAATGATCAGTTCAGAAATCTATTCTACACTTAAGTGGATTTAAGGTTGAAAGCACTTGTCAATAATTCAAGGGTAAAATACACCAAGGGACTACTGTAATTACCCAAAGTTCAGGCAATATAAACTGGGAAACTGAGAACTGAGGAACTGATTCTAAAAATTCAGCCATACTATCATCAGGATTTTGTGGTTACTGCACAGTATTATGACAGAACAGAGTTAAGGCTAGATGACTGTTCCTGTTGTGCCTGGTTTGTCTACATATATCCTGATTATTTTCAGTTTAAAATTACTAATTTAGATGTAGTTATTTGCTGACCCTGGTGCCTCTACAAAGAGGCAATGAGCCAACCCCTACAGAAAAGCAGCACAGTGACTCTCAGAACACAAATAAGGTTATTCTCCTATCCATGCAAACATAAACAACACAGTTCAGTGAATTAGAGCAAGAAAGATTAAATTAAAAGACAACCCCTGGTCCCTGACAGCTGTGTCTCCTTTCCAGCACAGCCCAGAACAGGACATCTTGTGTGTTTGAAAATGGCCTAGAAGAAAGTGATCTGTTTGTAAAATCATAGAAAACAGGCTGAAAGGAATCTCAAGAGTCCTGCCTAACATATTCTATTCAACATCCTACCCCAATGCGATGATTCTTTCAGTAGGTAGCTGTTGCTGTCGAAGATAGCAGCAAAATTCAGTATTTAAAAGGAAATCACTGTTTCAATTTGACCTTCTTGCTAATCCTTTGCCTTCTTAGCTACGGCTAGGCCAATGAAATAATAAGTGTTCACTTAGGAAAAAAAATAACCTTTAAATATAAAGAAGTGAAGAAGTTCTCTGCAGAAAGTGCTGAAAGTACAGATGACATAATCAAATTAGATAAAACCTGCGTTATGGGCATTAATCATCTATTCTGCATGTGTCTAGGCTGTTCAAAATGACAGAAAATGCCTCTGGCACACTTTGGCATTAGAAAAGAATTGTGATTCCACTTGTGACATTTTTTCTTAGTCAGATGGTCTGCATATCCTCAAAAAAATCGGAACAGCTGAAAAAAAAAAGATAAATAGTAAACAGCTTTTTGCTCTGTCCTTCAACACTCACAGTGCATCCAAATTAAGGCTAATTAATTCTTACAATTCATGTTTTCTTCTTGGAGAATGTGCTGCCAGATCAGATCAAAACAAAGAAACAAAAAATCTCCACCTGAAACGCAACCTCACGCAACTAACACTGGCACAGATTGTCCCTGCACAGTGCCACAACAGCTGTGTTCCTTATGCAGAGCACACAGCTGATGGCAAAACAGAAACAGGAAGGACACAAATTCAAGATCATTCCCTTTGTTTAGTCTGTGGCGGTGTGGTTATCAGGATTCAAAAAAATATTCTGGATGCTACCCTCCCTGACATCTTCACCTGGGACGTATCAGTGATTGCTCTGAAGCAGGCTGCCACAATAAGGGATGCTGTCGGCACTCTCTGCCTTCCAACCACTTGCTGCTTGCTTAGCAGTCAGTCCCTGATGCCTGCCAAGGAAAAGTTTCCTCTTGGCAGTGGGTACCTGGCATCGCCAGTCCCCAAGCCAATGTAGTTGCCTGATAAAGAATGTTTTCACTTTGTCTCTCTCTCTCTGCCCCAGGGTGGGAAGTTTAGGATAGGCCAGATTGGCTTTCTTATAGCTATTAGCTACAGAGGCTATTTGTGGCCCCTATCATATTTCTTACATTACTTTGGGAACACTTTTATTGCTAAATGTTCCACGAATTGATCAAATCAAACTTAGTCTATTTAAAGCACTACGCTAAGGGCTGGGCTGCAGAACTGGATGCTGAGTCATAAAGAGCTCAAGCAATCAAACAGATTATGAATTTCTAGCTAATATATTGGCTTCATCTCCAGCCCTTGACAAGCCAGCGTCACGGTAATGAACAGATGCCTAGCCAGCATTTTCTTCATTTTGGTCATTTATTTTGTATTCCTCCTAACACAAGGACATGATGAGTTTAAAAACGCACAAAAATAAATCTCAACTTTCTCATGGTCATTTGGAGACAGGAGAGCATCCTAGCTTCATTTGTGTCTTATTCTGCCCTTGCTCTTCTGCTCAGGGAGTTTGTTGTGTGTTAATAGGAATGGAAATGAAGCGATTTTTTCCTACAGTCTGAGTAATGCTTAACCTGTAATATAAGTCCTGGGAAAGGATTCTTGATACTTCATTGTGCTGCTTAAACTAGTTCATTAGTCGGAGTTCTTTATTTTGTAATAGAATATCAGAAAATATGTAAGCTTTTCCTGAGCTTCACTCACTGGGCTTTCCCATCCCAGTGGCATTTCACTTTGAGTCTCAGAAAAAAACAATAAGCAAGGTAGTGGAATCTATATTCATTGTAAAACCTATTGAACAAAAAGGAAAGTTGACCCATTTTTATGAGTACTGAGGCTGGATAGAAAGGTGTAGTTGTAGACCCTTCCATTACAACTGTGTAGCATGGTATTCACAAAGTTCTTGACAGTCTGCCAGAGCTGAGCACCTCCACAGTCACTACTGAGGCTGAATCCTGTCCCTACACAGAATCACAGAATCACAGAATATTATGAGTTGGAAGGGACCCACAAGGATCATCTAGTCCAACTCACCATCTAACACCCGTAAAGAGACCGAGAGCACATCGCAGAGCATAACACCAACCTAGATCCCTCACAGTCTAGCAGGCCACTCCGAGACGGAGGGGGCACAACGTCATCCAGCCCTACACCTCCCGGCTAGACCATGTCACTAAGCTCCTCGTCCAGTCTTCTCTTAAACACCTCCAGGGATGGTGACTCCACCACCTCCCTGGGCAGCCCATTCCAATATGCAATTACTCTCTCTGTGAAAAACCGCTTCCTAATGTTAAGATTGAACCTCCCCTGGCGTAGCTTGAGGCCGTGCCCTCTCGTTCTGGTGTCGTCAGCCTGGAAGAAGAGGTCCACACCCATCTGGCTGCAACCTCCCCNCTGAGCACCTCCACAGTCACTACTGAGGCTGAATCCTGTCCCTACACACATGTGTTGACAGTGTTACCATAAAACCCGTTCACCTAGGGCTGGCCAGCACTTTCTGTTACAAGCCTCATGTGCAAGTCCCTATAAAGTTACATAAAGGGCATGTAAAAACATATTTGTATGGGATTTTCCATTTAATTAAGAATAAAAGATTTAAACAAACAAACAAAATCAGTGTCATTAGCAATAAAATATCTTGATGCAGGAAAATGTTTAAAAAGTGAGTGTATGGAACTAGGTGTAAGTTACCTAAATCACAGAATCGCAGAATCAGTAAGGTTGGAAAAGACCACAGAGATCATCAAGTCCAACCTATCACCTGTTACCTAACCTAACCTGAAGGATGTATTTGGATGGCTGGCTTCAAAGATCAGTTCATTTGATTCAAAGAATGGTATTGCTGTTTCAGAAAATATCCAACAAAACATGCCTTCCAACTTAACTCCCCAAAGGAGACAGCTTGATTAACATTACAGGCAGGAAGTCAGGAGTGCGTAGTAAGGTTTTTCTCCTGAGCACCTATGACAGCTGCAGGTGCAGTGCAGGGCAGTTTGAAGCTGCTCCTCCCCCAGAAAACAGGGGAGGAAAAGGAGAATTTGGGCTGAGTCTGACTGCTGTCCCCATGCCCAGAGTGAAGGTACCAGGGATGACAACATGACTGAGAGCCACTATAGAACTATATGCTTACAACAGTGACAATATCCCCACTAAATACGGTGATTCAAAATAGCATTTGTATTGATTGATTGATTTGTGTTGAGAGAGCAGGCAGATGAGCTCGCTAAGTCTCTCTCAATCATCTATTAGAGGTCTTGGCTTACTGGCGAGGTCCCAAAAGATTGGAAGTTGGTCAATGTGATACCTATCCATAAGAAGGGTAGGAAAGAGGACCCAGGAAATTGTAGACCTGTTAGCCTGACCTCGGTGCCAGACAAAATTATGGAGCAAATCGTCTTAAGGAAAATGATGTTGCACCTCCAGGAGGGTAAGGAGATCAGACCTAGTCAGCATGGCTTCAGGAAAGGAAGGTCCTGCCTGACCAATCT
>WEKX01012599.1:14916-63595 GCA_013390025.1 Pitta sordida
TGATCTCTCAGTGGAATGGGCTGCCCAAGGAGGTGGTGGAGTCACCGTCCCTAGAGGTGTTTAAGAAAAGGTTGGATGATGTACTTGGTGGCATGACCTAGATATTAGGGTAGTGTGTTATAGGTAGGATGGTGTGCTGGTAGCAGGATGGCAACAGGTTAGGTAACAGGTTTGGCTAGGTTAGGTAATAGGTGATAGGTTGGACTTGATGACCTCTATGGTCTTTTCCAACCTTACTGATTCTGTGATTCTGTGATTGTAGGTAATGATCAAAGTTACACTTCAAAAATATTCCTTAGAATTTGGATGTACAAACTTGACTGAGAGTATAGGAACTCTGTCGATCAATAAATCTGGCCTTTTGACTACCAGTAACCCACATATTGAGTAAACAGAGAAACGCTTAACACACAGCAATAGCATTCAGAAATGCAGAGAGAAACACGTGGTGAGTTCAACTGTAACCAGTTTTGTCCTCTGTAACTTCCAGCATGTTCTCCTCTTCAGTTCTGCCACACACCATTTTGAAATTGTACCCCATGTCCTTGGCTCTAACTGCACTGTTTAATCACAGAGCCTAATCTCCAGAAACAAGGAAAAATGGTTAAAAAGAGACCCCTGTATAATGTAACCATTAAGGGTATTAGTCATACATTGTTTAATGGGCAGTGCATTTCACCAGTGGCACAGAGATGCTGCTTGAAAAGCAGCAGGGCTGATGCTAAAATATACTCTCATTTCCAAGAACAGCATTTGAGTCAACTGTAGCAGCCAGCCACAGCAGCTGCTAGAAAATATTTAGTAGCTGTGAATCTTCTTTGTGCTTTGCCTGCAGGTACATTACAAGAGCTCACAAGATTGATTCAATGAGTGATACCCTCAGGGATGATGCCTTCCAGAAGACATTCTCTTGAGCTGTGATAACAAAGGACACAAATAAACTAGTGACTACATAACCCTGTACCTGCTCTAAAGTCACAAACCAACCAAGGAGAAAAGAATCCACAGGTCAAAGTAAGACAAACATACAACTGGGAAGTTTCAAATGGTGAATTATCTCTGTAACTGCATGTCCTGATAATAGATCCAAAATCCGTAGGTCAGAAGCTACACAGGTAAGGTTGAACCACCTGCAGGTCTGAAATAGATTTGCCTGATAAGGCTTGACTGATTAACTGTACTCTCTTTTCTGTATGTGATTAAACCTTCAGAAATGGGATTTAGGTGGCCATGAGACATGTTTGCCTCCCTTGCTTACTGTTTTCAATAAATACAGGTTGTCTAACCTTAATGGATAAAGTAGGCTGAAATCTAACATATTAATAGATCTGCTACAACCCCAAAATGCATAGGTCTGTCCATGGTATGATGCTGCCTAGAGACGCTCACACCAGATCTGGCATCAAGTATCACCTAGATCCCTAGTAAGACTTTCTACCTATGCTTTTCTATCCTAGTCCTCAGATGAAAAATAGCACCCAAATTCCTTCCCAAGTAATACATGAGCAGGAAAGAGATTCAGGAGGTATTTGTTCAGGTTTGGGGAGGTCAATATGGTACAACAGTAACACAATTAATGCTTCTAGCACGGACTTTTTAAGGATCACCTGTACAAATAAGATGGTGGTGGATCAGGGGCTTTGAGTCATATCCAGCATCACCAGTTCCAACAGAAAGCTCCTACTCATCTCAGTGGACTCTAAATTAAGCCCTCAGGCCCTGAAAGGCAGCTGCTCAGAGAATTACGCTAGGTCATGGCTAGAGACCCAGCACTGCAGTCCCGGGGATTACTGAATATTTTATGATTCAGTTATTAAAAAACATGTGTATCAGACATCTATCAGGCTGGGCATCCATAACCCTGGCTGTTCCTGGGGAATTGAGGGAGGATATTAGCAGAAGAGCTATTTCAGGACTGCAGGCTTCTTCCTCCAGTAAGCCAATACTTTCGTGCAGTGAGGGACTTTACTGGATATTCTTGTAGCTGTCAGTAGGTGTGGGGCTGACTCACACTCTGCCGCAGTAAAAAGACATAACAGATTATTCAGAGGTGAGCTGCCCTGTGGATGTCCCTGGCCTCCTGGTGACAGATCAGGTCAGGGCCAGGGCAGACGCCTGAGAACAACCACCTCCTCCAAGCCTTGTATGCACATGGGATCGAGGCCTTCTGGGTGTTGAGCAAAAGGGAAAAGCTTCTGGAAAGAGATGACTGAAGGGAGCTGGGCATAGTGAGGGCAGGTATTAACAGGCATCTCAGTGTATAACTGTGATTTCAGCAATCAGTTCATCCAAACTGAATCAAGAAGTTTGCAATGCAGACTTGCAAGTATTGCCATGTCTTCAAAGCAATAGGTATACAAATAATTCTGAATTATTTTTTAATGATTTTTAAAGCCTNGGTATTGCCATTAAAGAGCAGCTGTATAACAATCAACTTTAAAATTAGCATCAGCAATAGCAGTTTCATAGCATGTCTTCAAAACAATAGGTATACAAATAATTCTAAATTATTTTTTAATGATTTTTAAAGCCTGCTATGATATGGGATACCAATCAGTCTGCTGTTTCTCAGACCCTTGATGAGAATAATAATGCCTACTTGATTAATTCCACTATGTGATCCAAGGTGACTAGCAAAGAAAATGTGGAAAATTAAGTCTGTGTTTAAAAAAATAAAAGGGAGAAAATAAAGAAAGTCTGTACAGCTTTTAATTACATCAGCAGGTCTACTTTTACTGGTTTAGTCTTTATACCTCTTATATCAACATTTTCTAAGACAATGAAATATTTCACATTTAGATGAATGACAATGACAAGAGCTGAAAGAACAGCAGTTCCTTTGATTTCTTTCCCAACCTGATTATCTGAAAACAGAAATTTTGGGGATAAATCTCACAAGAACAACTATGAACTCTGCCTTGAGTTGGTCTGTATGAAAACCCCACCGTTCCCGAGAAAAGTGGTTTGTTGTAATACGCTGGTCTGCAATGTTCACTAAACCAAAAGTGACAGTGACGTTGTTAAACAGCCTCTAAAGGTGGTAACATTTTTCTGTCCTCTGACTTCCACTGCTGCTCAGGAATAGTTACTGTAAGTGTGGATACTTTTGAAATTGTGGCTAGGAGTGGGTCAGGCTGAGGAGCACCATACCAGCTGAAGCAAACATCATTCTCTTCAAGTAGTTCTACAGGAGAAAGGAATGTGGCACAGTCAATGCTACTTTATTATATATATTTATATATATTATATAAAGTAGCTGCTTTATATAATAGTAGCAATGCTATGTACTCTGATTCTAACGTATCGACATAGCACTGCAGTCATTCTTATAATGGTGTTTTATTGTCTGCCTGAAAGGCAAAGGGCAGAGAAAGCAAATGCAGTCAGATTCTGCTCCCAAGTGCTTCTACTTTGGAACCTGGTTTGGTTCATTACATTTATTCAGCTCCAGTCCTGTGAGGACTGCATGCTTTTATCAGCAAAAGAAAGTGCTCAGCCAAGCCTTGCAGTGCCACTGCAGCTGGTAATCTTGTTCCCTTCCCGTGTCACAAGGCAAAGTAATCTGAACTGAAGCAAGGGCATTTATCTGTCTCTAGACACTGGTGTGCATGAGCAAAGGGAAAATGAAACATGTTTCCTATCCACTTATCAAACAAGGCAGTAGGCAGTCCCATACTACCACCAGGCTCCATGCTACCTTTAGGCAAGGGTCACCCCTGGACATGCTGCCCAACATGGTTAGGGACCCTCTGGGATACTGGTCCTCTATCATCGCAGCACAGAGGGAGCTGAAAGCCTCTGAAAACCACTCAACATGCGGTAAGAGGCCTGTCCTGCCTCAGCAAAGGCTAAGTCAGGACTCTGTTACCTCCAGATGAGGGAGAGCTGTGGGTGCCCAAGGGCTGATTTCACACTCGGTGAACCAGGGTGACAAGCAATGCAGCCACAATTACATAGTGTTGTGTCTCAGTAACTAAACCTCTGGATACAAACAGACTGAGTATTCAACTTAATTAAACTATCTTAAAGGTCAGACACTACAGTTGCTATGTACAACTCCCGGATGTCAAAGCTCATCTGCTAGAAATCAATCCTTTAATGACCTCCCTCAGCACCAGCTACTGCCCTCACGCAAGTTCCCCGGCTGTTCAGGCAGGCTGAGATGAGACAGATAGCTCGTCCATCTGGACACCATCTGTCCCACAGGAGTACCAAGTCATGCTAGTGAGGGCTGAAACAACTGCGTACGAGCTGTGATGTGAAGAACACACAGGCAAAGAAAATCTATTTGCAATCCCTGCAAGGACACCACAGACTTTGTCTTAAATCTCTACTGCAACAGGTGGTTACACTGACCCAGGACATTCACAGAGTCTTGCCTCCTGTTTTGCATTTCTTGTGTGTTGCACTGTGTGCATCTCTTCTGGATGACAATCTGCTGTCTGCCTCACAGCTGACAGACAGAAAGATCTGTTTAGTTGTCAGATGGAAAAAGCAGCAGTGATCCTCTCCTGAAGTCCCTAAAGGGTACTGTGTGCTCCTAATTGTAGCCTCCAAACTATAACTGAGAAGCAGAGAGCAGGATCATACATATACATACACTTGTAAGGCATCTTAAAGTGACTCAGAGTAACCCAAGGGACTTTGTGGAGACAAAAAAAAAAGTGTAAACTAATATGGCAACACTTTACATTTTACTCACTGTAACCTGCATTTCACTGCGCATCAGATGTGCAAGAGCCATGTAGAAATGATTTCCAGATAAACATCTCTCTCAGCTGGCATTTGGCATCTCATCGCTGTGATGCCTCTCACCATGTCATACAGTGGTAGGGACCATCTAGCACAACACAAGTCTCAACTTGACACAGTGAGGTGAAAAGAAGAAAACCAGAAATTAATGCTGGTAATCTAAATTAAATTCTGTCTCAACAGAAAAAAAATCTGAAATGTTGCTCTGTAAACATGCAATTCTTTTTTTTTGTTTATATAATCTTTGCTTGATGGTCTCAAAAATGTAAATAATCTCACATGATTTTGTGAGTTCAAATATTTTTCAGAATGAAAGCAAAGGGAGACTGAGCAGTCTTCCTCCAGTTCTAGCTTATATCCTAGGTTTTTTTGTCTGAATTTCTTTTTCAGGTTGAATACACAAACAAACCCACTTCAAGCAAAAAGAACCATCTCTACAATTATTCTACAGCTGGTCCCAGTCAAATGCTAACATGGCAAAACAGGGACACAGAAACATGTTTCGCCAAGGACTTGATGTCTAGATTTACAGCTAAGCAGATTTATGTTCATGATCAGAGACAGTAAATCAGAAGAGAGATCCTGAATATGCCCCAAGGATTTATGTCTGTTTACAGTGTATTGTTTGCATTTATACTCTATCTGATCTCAGAACTGAGTGTATAGATCTGGCTTACAATTCTCATCCTTTGCCTGCTCATACACATATCCAGAAGCCCTATCAATGTTTGCCTTATCCATATATTACATATGAATGAGAAAATTGTTCAGTAAAATTGGTGTTTATACATAGAGTTTATAGTTGTTATAGTTTGAAGTTTATAGATGTTTATATTACATAATTGGAAAAAATGTTTTATTCATCATAAAACGTTCCCCTCTCTGCACTTAAATGGTTGATTTTCATTGTTCTTACCTATAAGCAAGTCTTAATTACTTTGACAATTCTCTTCTATCAACATATTACATTATTGTGTCATTATTTAATTTGTTTTAAATCTATACCTTGATGGGGTCGAGAAACATGATCACTTCTTCCTATTCGAGTGTGCACTGTTGAGCAGGGCAGAATACAAGAAAAAGAACAGTCCCAAATTTCTTCTCTCTTTCAGAAAGTGATGGTGTCCTTTCATCCTCTCTTCCTGCTGATTGGTAAAAAACAATGATAACCCTCTCTAAATAGATTTGAAAGTTGACTGTGCTACATTAAATACCCCAGCTGCAGTTGCACCTGCAGCTAAATACTTGAACCATCTGTCCTGTGCAGACTAAGAAAACGAAGACATGAAAAGATATGTTGACAAAATCAGCAACTGCTCTTGTTGGGGCAGTTTGTCATCAGTTGCTGATTGCCCTTGAAAGGTGTAAAAAACCTGGTGTTTTCACTAGTGCTAATGCCATTCAGGAATATGTACAAGCACAATTCTAGCTATTATAATATTTTGCTATTTATTAGATCTAGGGTGTTGGACATCGGTCCAACAGTCTGGAATACGCATATGTGAACTGCTAAACATTCTTTTCACAGCCTGCCATACAATAGTAATAGAGCTCTCAACAAACTGTTTAGAGAGCAGATTTCCACTCTGTTACTAGGTGTGTTTGTTATATACAATTCACCTGGAAGTATTGCCCTCGAAATATGGTCTTTGCAGGGATGATGTCATAAACAACGACAAATAGAAACAAATAACTACAGGTTGTGCTGGTGTTTGACCAATAAGAACATTTTTTTTCTGTAGGTCTGCTATCTCACCTATATCTGTTATACATACCAGTGAGTCACACAAGTTTCTGATGAAGTCATGCACCACAGTTATCCTTGGAGTCACATCATGCTGATCAGCTGGAGTGAAAAAAAAATCTTCAACTACTTCTGGAAGGAGAAAGGAGTAGACCCCTAATGTTCATCAACAGAAAAAAAGAATATATGGAGATATTTCACCTGCATATTCAGTTTGTGCCCTGTGACTAATAAATACCACAGCCAGCAATAGTTATTTGGAAACTCTCAGTTTGGGGGATTTTATTGAGACAGATACTGCAAGGAAAACATTTTACGTTAGATTAAACATGTCAGCTAAGGCTGAATTATTTCTCAGAACTGAAGATTCCAAGGGTGTCATATCTTCGTTCCTGGCTTAGAGACTGTATACCCTTATTTACAAAGTGCCATATAACCACTTCAAATGGTGCTTCCAGGCTCATAACCATCTTCAAAATAGTGTGGTTACTACAAATGTGCCACGGTTTCGTGGCAAACTGAAATTTCTGAAGAATTAGGGTATTACATATTCTAGGTCTTATGACTCAGAGGAGAGAAAGTTCATACAGTAACAGAATGGCAGGGGCAAGACAGGATCACTGGAGATGATTTGGTCCAAAACTCTTGCTCAGGTAGGACCGTCTAGAGACCGTTGTCCATGTTAAGATGCCCTGTGGGTTTCGTCAGAGATGGAGACTCCACCACATCCCTGTGCAAACTGTGCCAGTGCCTTGATCACCCTCACACTGAAGAAGTGTTCCCTGATGCTCAGAGGGAACCTCCTGTGTTTCAGTTTGTGCCACTGCCTCTCGTCCTGGCACTGGGCACCACTAAAAAGAGCCTGGCTTCATCTTCTCTCCACCATCCCTTCAGGTATTTATATACATTAATGAGATCCCCTGAGCTTTCTCTTCTCCAGACTGACCAATCCCACCTCTCTCAGTCTTTTTTTACAGAACAGATGCTCCATTCCCTTCATCACCTTAGGTGTTGTTTGCTGAACACTCTCCAGTATGTCCATGCCTCTCTTGTGCTGAGAAAGCCCTTGATAACAGCAAGGCAGCAGCCCTCTGTGAGAGCAGGAACCTCAGTGTCTCCTTCAGCATCTTGGTGGCGCTGGCTGTCTGACTGCAATACTGGAAGAAATCCTAGATTTAGTTCCTCACTAGGAGAGGACTTCCTTCTTCAATTCATTGCAGAATGGCTCTAATCCATAGCAAACACCTGTCCCACCTGAGTTCTGTTTCAAAGTTGTGCTCTGCTGCTGTGGTGATAAAAACTGGACTTTGTGTAACCAAATGTTTGAATTATGCTATATACTACATGAGACACAAGTCAGAAAATCATTTTCATTCATCCTGACTAGATTTTCTTTATAACATGTAATAGCAAATACTTGCCGTAGAATATTTTCTCAAAAACTTAGAAAGAACCAACAAAGGGGGAATTTGGTTATGAGCTATAATGGGCTCCACTGCATCTCAGGAATAGCCTCTGTGTGGGTTGTGCATGTTAAATGAAAACATAGTTTTGAAAAAGGAAAGTACATTCACCTTTCTGTTGTCAAGAGCAATAGGACAGACAAGGGAATGCACATGGACAAACTGACCTCAAGTATAAATGAATACCTTGAGTGTTTTAATAATTTAGATGATGCTGTCAGTTTTTCCAGTTTCAATGCAAGTCTCAGGATTTTATGTTATTCATAAAGACCTATCTGTTGAAAACAAGCAAATATGCAGTATTCTGAACTGTTTTTTCTTCTTGCAGAAGTACAAGATCTTTTCCCTTAGAAGTTCAGGATTTTTAATTTTTTTTTAAATAGAATACTTTAGAAAATTTACTTTAAAAGCAGAAGACAGAGGAAGGAAAAAACCTTCAGTAATCACCACTGTCCTGATTTGCTTGTGCTTAATTTAGGCTTCCTATCAGTTGCCTTAGGTCCAGGCAACACTAATTTGTGGTTACATATTTGCAACACGTGCTTATATTCATTAATAGGAAAAGCATTGTGCGGTCAATCCTCAGTTGTCTAGACCCTGAATTTGCAAGGCTGAGGAAAATCCGTGTCCCCGGGCTGAAGAGTTACCAGCGCTTGGTACTCCAGCCGTGCAGGGAGATCGTGAAGCACCTGCAGTGTTGTGTCCACGCAGCAGTGCGACACGCGGGGACAGAGCTGCTGTCTGCACTGTGCTGGTATCACACAGCTCTCTCCAGCCTGACTGGCCTTTGGTACCTGGTCCCACCGAGCCATCCCTCTTTTCCGCAGGAAGAAGTCTTGTCCTTTCGAGCCTCAACGAAAAAAGCCATTTCCACATTGGCCAGAAGGGGGCAATGATACGTCACCTAAGACACCCAGGCGCCGGGTTAACGATGCTCGCGATGGCATCGAGGGAGGAGGAACCGGGGGAACAGTCACGGAAGGGTAGAGCGGGTTGCAGTGGAAGGGTCCTCTAAAGGGCATCAAGTCCAACAGCCCTGCGTTGGGCAGGGATGCCTTCAACTCTGTTAGGTTGCTGAGAGTCCAGCCCAACCTGACCTTGAATGTTTCCAGGGATGGAGGACGTACAGCCTCTCTGAGCATTCAGTTTAGTGTTTCACCACCTTCATTGTAAAGAGTTTCTTCTTTCTATCTAG
The DNA here is from genome assembly GCA_013390025.1 of Pitta sordida. Classification (NCBI taxonomy): domain Eukaryota; kingdom Metazoa; phylum Chordata; class Aves; order Passeriformes; family Pittidae; genus Pitta; species Pitta sordida. Next base: position 24,071 of record WEKX01012599.1, read on the forward strand.
TAAAATTCTACTCTCCTTCAATTTAAAACCTTGTTCTATTGCAACAGGCCCTGCTAAAATACCTGTCCCCATCTTTGTTACAAGCTCCCTTCAGGTACTGGTATAAGGTCTCTCTGGTAGACCCCTCTCTTGTCCAGGCTGAACAAACCCAACTCTCTCAACCTGTCTTAAGAGAGGGGCTCCCTAGCATTTTATACTGATAAAACATAGCTTTTCTACTCCTTGTTATAACTCTTGTATTTTTGCTTCTTTACACAGTTCAGAAGTGGGTCCCATTAGAGCCCCGCTCACCATAAGACCCCTCAGCATTCAAACCCTAGGCCTGCTGAAGCTGCCATCTCTGGGTCTGAAGCTCAGTGATTTGTCCTCAGACAGCAGGGAATAAGGCAAAGCATAAGTGCAAATGCACTTGAAGAAAGGCAGAAGCAAGCAAATAACTTTATTTTAGTGGGTTGGAAGTTCAGAAAAGTGAGAACGGTGATCTGTGTAGAGGAGTTCAGCTCCCACACTGCTATACTGGCAGTGCAGACCTACATCTGTGTGACAGTGGCCATATGCAAACATGCCCTTCATCCCCCACCTCAGCTTGTTCTGCTAATATTCCTATGACAGTCCTGTGCACACGCTTGGTGCCTCTATCTTCCCCTCTGCATCCAGTTTAAGCACTTAGAGCAGTATCACTTTCCACTTCATCACTTTCCCTGTGAACTTTAAGCCTGTGGACATACGGGAAGTTTATTGCTCTGTGGTTCTTCCTGACCCTTCTACTTTCCTGCCTCAAAGTTTTGGGGGAAATATCCCCCACACAGACCCTGAGGAACAGGTTCTAAGCCATAAAGCCACTGTGAGGAGGATCCTCTTAAAGGATTTTTCTCAAGCACTCTGGGTGGTATCCATGCACCATTTTGTGAGAACTTTTGGCCGCTCAGAAAGTCTCCATTCACTGAACTAGGAAAGTGAGTAAAGTGATTTCTACTCACGTTCTCAGTGCTTTTCCAGTGCAATGAGGGCCAAGGGGAGTTTCCCACTGTGGAGCTAGTGGTCAGGAGGGCAGACAAATGGCATCGAGGAGGACACAGTCCACACCCAAGTGTTTCTGTGGAAACAACCTCACATTGCATCTTTTCCCAAATCTGGGACAAGTTTCCTGCAGACTGTGCCAGGGTTTCGGTCTAACATTCATCCACCACAGATGATCTTGGTAAAGATTACCCATGGGGAGTGCAAACAGACAGCATCCTCCAAACAATTTACTGGTTTCCTTCTATCAAATATTTTTTCATATCAAAAGTCAAATCTTGCACAATTTGACATTTCCTACAGAAATGTTGTCTGCTGAATAACTCTAAGGAAAATACCATAGCTATATTTTTCTAAAAATTGTTTTATATGACCTTAGTTGTCCTTAATAACAAGAAACCAAGTAGCCTAGTCCTGGAGAAACACTATACACAATTAATAGCCATGGCTTGAGTGATGAGAACCTTGTGTGCTTCAAAGAGCCTACAAGAATTCTAGAAACACTAATTAATGAAGTACATCAGTTCTACTGGCTAATAGTACATCTAACCAAGGAAAAAAGAAGCTCAGCTGACATACCACAGAAATCCAACTCCAGGGAGCACAGTAACTGCACTTTGGTTCAAGACAAAGAGAAAAAACCCACCCCTTAAAGGTTAAAAGGTATTTTACTTAGTCCAAACACACATAGTTTGACCTAGATGCTTCCGTGAATAGTTCCTTGGTCTTCTAACTAATGTGAAAACAAGAACCTATTCACTTTCATCCCATCAGACTGACCAATGAAGTAATTTTGAGTTAGTGGCTTACATGGAGGACAGCTGCCTATTGTGTCACCAGATACCACAGCATCTCAGCTAACACACTGAGTCTAACTAGGATCAGCTTTGCTAATCCAAGTGTTTTTATGAGGTCATAGCACAGGCAATAAGGCTGCTGTGCAGAAATGGGAGAGCACTGGTATCAGCAACCATTTCACAGTATCACAGTATCACAATATTAGCAAGGTNGTGGTCTGACCAGCACCGAGTATGAGGGAAGAATAACTTCTCTAGTCCAACTGACCACACTGTTCCTGATGCAGGCCAGGATGCCATTGGCCTTCTTAGCCACCTGGGCACACTGCTGGCTCATATTGAGTTTCCTGTCAATCATTACTCCTAAATCCCTCTCCATTTCCTTGACCTTTCCTTCGTGTTGTAGCACAGGGCTACAGAATTTAAACTGTCAGCAGTCAGGTCACACTGCAGTCAGTTGTCCTGTTGTCCCTTCATTGTTCATGGGAATTCCTTCATAGGTAGCAATGATGTTGCTGTATTTATGCATTTGCTGCTGCATAAAAAGTACTCAGGCAATGTGACCTAATTATGAACCACACTAATAGAGATCATGACATATCCCTGACAAGGTTGCACTACACCAGAAAACTCAAGGTCATCTCAACAAAGCCCAGTTTTACCAACTGCACGTAAGAAAAGAATGAAAGCTCTCAACAGAAACTTGACAGCACTCTCATTACAGCATATCTGGAGCAGACAGCCCAAGAGGAAAGATCTGGAAATGGTGCTGGCAGCAGCAGCCCTGCTGTGTCCTGTGCTGGAGATAGCTGTGGAAGGTTGCACAGTCTGCTGGTCATCCTGGCAGACCAGCCCACACATCTCATACATCACCGTTTTCCAGAGCTGAAGTTTCCTGGATTTGTGCTGTTGTTGCACAGCCGTATAAAGGTTCTGTCTGCTGGTGAAAAGAAAAACATGATCTCTAGACAGAGCTAGTAAGCAGTTCTCTGATTTATTTTATATTTCCCTTTTTTTAGGAGCTGGAAGCATAACACAGCTTCGGCATCTTTCCTTCTGTCAGTTCTCTCACTTCTAGTGATGTCTGAACTTCTTGATCAATTGTCCTCATAGACTGAGAGATGTAAACGCCTCAAAGATGCAGTTTGCACAAGAACTGCAGTGTGGGTAGAGGGAAAAGACCACAAACAATCCCCCCTGAAGAGGAAGGCAGCACCCAGCATCTCCTGCCTAGGCAGAGGCGCTGCTCTCACTCGGCAAGCATGAACTCAGTGCAGCAGCACCATGGCACATGGGCAGTATTGGATGTGGAAGACTGGAAGACACGCATTGCACATCCACTGTAAAACAGTTTAGTGTTATTTATAAAACCTCAGTATCCTTAGATACACTGCCCTTTTGGCTTTGATACAATTTACATATTTTTGTTGGTTTCTTTCATTTTTCTTTCCTTATCCTGACATCCAGCACCAGAAATCTACTTTACTGTGCTTTATCTCCTAGTGCAATAAACTTCTATTAAATTTACTGAAATCATGGAGATTAAGTTTGTCTAAAATATCTCAGCTCCATCTTTTTTATGACTTTCAGGCTGGTTTGTGTCTTTATAGTTATAATGAGCTAAGCCAGCCATATTATACACAGCCTTGTGTGATTCAGTGGTGCGCTAAGTATTTTCAAGGCTTTGAAAGACATTCTGTCTTCACTGCGAATGACTCCTCACCACTGCTGATTTCTCTTCTTCTGGTTGGAGACACATACATTTTCCTGTCTATAGATATGGAAGCAGAAAATCATTAGTTTTCCTCAAACAGTTCAATGATTTTTTCGCCCAAAACAAACAGCATTAAACCCAGTATCCCGATTGCAGCTCACTGGAGTGCATAGAGCCTTGTCTGCTATTTATTGCCATGAAATGTTTGGCAGTAGGGAACTCATGTGATTCCCTCTTCTGTACATCATTATTGCTCCTTAAGACTGTGCAGTTTTGAGTCTCAAGTCCACTTAAGAGACCAGCTAAAGATTAAATGATCATTTCTTTGCACCTGAGAGAGGGAAGACATCATTAGAATCTCCATATGGGGTGTAGCTGAAAGCAAATTGGTTAACTGATAGCAGACAAACTGTATTATACTACAAAATGTTCAGTACAGAAAAAAAATTCAAATTCAAGTAATTTTCTTCAAAGCTGAGAAAATATTGCAACTTGAGCAACCATAGGATGAAATCATCAATTCCAATTGGCCAAAATCAATTAAAATTAAATCTTTGGTGTTTTTCGGTTTTTTTATTTTTTACATTTTTTGCACGTGTATCAATCCAGATGTATAATTGCTGGTTTATCGTAGCATAATAGCCATGACAGCCAAAAAATTATTTCATTGATTGAACAATATATATTTATCTTATATTCTGGTGTAGTGGTTTGTGGAAGGCAGGAAAGTGCTAATTCTGAACACACAGAGTCATTGACCAATGTCTGCGGTCAGACATCTTGACCTTCTCTTTCTTCAGTCGTCCTAGCTGGAAAGTGTATTACATGCATCCCCCTGGAAAATGACACTGTTCATTCATGCATTAGTGTGTGTTTCACCACATATAGGATGTTGTACTTCTCATTCCCCTTCAGTTTGTAGTTTCTGGTTTCTTAAAGCGTTAGGCAGAATCCAGTGCAACTGTTACTTTATGTTTCTTAAACCTTTTATATCCTTGAAGTTTAAGAAATTAGATAGTATTATCTTTCCTCTCTTGGATTTCTAAAGACATTACAGGCTTGTTTTTTATCTAAATCATTTTATGGCCCATTAATTGAATAGATAATGTTTCTCAGCAAAGTCTGAAGGGTCATTTAGCATTTTCAGCATGACAGTGTATTTTCAGCCAGGGATGAAAGGTTTTTTACAGTTTTAACAACAACAAGTGAGCCAGCCTTCAATACGCACTGTTCTTGATATGTACATGAAAACCTTTGTGCTGAAATTTAATCAGAAAAAATAGGATTTTTGTTAAAGTGGCATGTCATCTAATGCTATGTTGAAAATTGTGAGAGCGCAAATGAGGCATAAACTACTACTTTTAATAAGGCAGAATAAAATCCCCAAAGGTCTAGCCACTTGTTCCCATGAAATTCAGATAAAGTTTTAATATTCTAGACAATAAAACATGTTTTCAAAGAAAAATCTAGTTATACTATACATTTCAACTCAAGGTCGATTTTATAAGCCTGTTTAATCTCTGCGAAAGGCTTTTGATAATCATCCAGGTGAAAGCCTTGCTCAAGGCATCACTGCCATTAGTGGTCTGGAGGCGCAAGGAGACTTATTGCCCTATGGTACAGTCATTGAAAGTCAAACAGATAAGTCAAACTTCTTACAATTATTGATTGATAGTATTCTAAATACATATTAGGCAGTATTCAAAACAGTCAACCTAAGCTATGTTGAGTCTACCGAGCATGTTGTACCATGTACCAAGGAAAGGGGAATGTTCATCCTCCTTGTGGTGTTTCTGCCACTGTAACCTGGGGTTCAGGTCTGTAAGGTCTTGGAAACATGCAAAGATGCACACACCCTTTCCAGGCAGACATGGACAGGAAGATAAAACCCTCTTGATCAACTAGTTGGATATTTTATGTTTAGGGTCTGTAAGACTTCTTAGCTTTTGAGAAAATAGAATGAATACTAGGCTTAGGGGTTCAAAAACTTCTGCAAGTCTAACATCAGACCTTAGACTAATCACAGAATCATAGAAAAGTATGGTTTGGAAGAGACCCTAAAGATCATATAGTTCCAATCCCCAACCCTGGGCAGTGACACCTTCTACTAGATAAGATGGCTCTAATAATTATCCTTTCTAAAGATAATGAGACTAATTACATTGCATAATATTGATTCTGTGGGCAACCCTTACGTCTGAGTTGGTATAATTCGTGATGGGTCTTTAATTTCTTAATTGTTTAGTAGCTACTTACGTGGAAGATATTTTGGTGGGGATTGAACCGGGGAGGGAGAAAGAGAGCTGGCCATTCATATGTGTATATTCATATAAATACCAGTAACTGATAGTTAACAGCTACTTTAAATCTTTAGTGGCTACACTCAACAACTACAGCCTAAAATCATAGCAGATAAGAGTACATTATATAATTTCAAGTGACGGCAACTTCAGGGTGTGTTTTCTAACAGTATGCTCTATTGGTGAACAGCAAGTAAGAGCACTTAATTTCTAGAATTAGTCTCTATTGTTGCAAATCAGGTGGAAAATATCATAATTCACATGTTACTCCTCCTTATGGTACAGTTGCTCCAGAAACTACCTTTGAATTCACACTAAGTGTTTATTAAACAGATCACTTAGAGCTTACAACTTCTATTTCAGCTCCTGCCTTATCACAAAGAAACAACAGGGCAAAACAGGGAAGAAGCATCATAACACATGTAATGTTCTTTCCTCATTCATGAGGTGCAGGTGCATTTCTCTGTGAGATGAGAACAATAGATCGCTATGTTGTGCCAAGAGGTGCCAGATGTGCCAAAAGAAAATTCCACAGTCTTATGATATTGTAGAAAGAATGAAGGCACTCAGAAGAACTAATCAGCTTTCAAAGTCATCTCTCATCTTCAAATTACTCTGAAACTATCTTTAAAAGGATGTCTCCTGCACATCTGTCCTTGATCAGCACCAACACAGAAGGAGAACCTCGAAGAACAATTCACCCCACATAGTCAGAAATCCTTAGTATAATAAAAGTACCCAGGAGACTCATGTGAATAAGGGCCTTGTGTAGTACTTCTTACTCTGAAAATATTACTTACCTCCTAATGGAAAGGAAAGTCTCTTATTTTTGAGATACTAGTTACATGTGTAACTGCATGCTCAAGCTGGCACCTGTGCAGTCCATCCTCAAACCAGGAGCCACCAAAAAGCTGTCTCCCCATCAATTCTCTATCCAGCTATAAAATACACCAAGTAGAACATTATAGAAGGGCAATTTGGGTTGCTGTAAGCAACAGCTGAGAGCATGACATGGGATGGATTCTCCATGAATGAATGTTCCTGATTCCTTATGAATGAATGACACCTGATTTCATGTAGGGTCTAACACCCAGGGGATTAAAAAACTCAGCATCCAACAAAAAATAAGTTATGAGGAGGGTAAAAAAAACATTTGTGGACTCCTACACCCATTTTACAAGCAGTAGAAAATGTGTTGCATCTTCCTTTATTCATATTACACGACTTGAGGTAAAACTATGACTCAGGTAAGTAGAGGGAATCAGAAAAGCGTCCAAAGCAGGGGTGACCAAACATCCAGAGACATATGGATATGCATATTTTCAACAGTGTGTGTGTTTTTATCTCATTCTGCTCATTGGCTGTCTGTTCTAATCCCCTTTCTTTTACTCAATTATTTTGTCTCTCTCTGCTTGGCTCCCTCCGAGCCACTGTACTTCACAATGTTTGCTGCCATCCCACAGCTAACTGTGCTGTCTCATGATTTCCTTTTCTCCTTGTGCACTTATCTTACCTATTTGCATTGAAAGATTTCTGAGACAAGGGACACTCAAGTATTGTGTTTTCTCAATACCTTTAGGCCAACCTTTGTTCCTGTAATGATTTATAAGGTGTTAATCTACTCACTATAAGAAGCCACAGAGTATCCTGAGCGATAGCACTTTTAAAATAGATTATAGCCACTCACTGTTGAGTTTGAGACCAAAATAACACACTATACCTACTTCTTGTTACAGTCATGAGACTAATTGCAATTCATGTTTGAAAGGCCAAAATAAAACAGGCTGTTATCTCTTTGCTCATAGTGTGGTATGTACATATCTTGATGAAATCCAATTTTTTTTTTTCAATGAACATAAAGAACTGAAGTCCCTGCAGTAAAATATTTCTACTATTAAATGAAACTCCTCTCTGGTTTTGATCAAGTGTGTTAGCAATGTGTCCGTATGTACTTTTTCAAAAATTAAATAGGTAGGTGATTTGTTGGCAGTGAGGTAAAGACTTGCAACTATACATTAAACATTTTGGTGGGGAAGTCTCAAGCTGTGCCTGGGGAAGTTTAGGCTGGACATTAGGAAAAAATTCTTCACAGAAAGAGTGACTGACCATTGGAATGGGCTGCCCATGGAGGTGGTGGAGTCACCGGTCCTAGAAATGTTTAATACAAGACTGCATGTGGCACTTTGTGCCATGATTTAGTTGATGAGATAGTGTTAGGTAATAGGTTGAATTTGATGATCTCAAAGGTCTTTTCCAACCTAGTTTATTCTGTGATTCTGTGATACTGAGAACTTATAGGGAGCTTGTGCGTGCTGGTGAGGTCCTGGTCTCAGTGGAAGCAGGAAGACCCTACTGTGTGTAGATAGAATTAAACTAGACGGGAGCAGTAGAGAAATTAGATGAGATAATCTGAGATAACTGATTAAAGAAGCAAGTGCATTCCATTAAGAATGTGAAACTAAAAATATGGGCTCAAGTACACTTTCCCTTCTAAGGATAAGTCTGTGTTTCAGTCAGAATTGTGGCTTCAGCAGCATGCATAGACCTTTACCTTTAAATAAGCCAGTGCAGATGCCGATATCCATGGAGTCCAGCAGGAGCCACCAAATACCCAGGACAACACTGAGTTCACCATTTATTGATTACGCCAATGGTCTAAGCTAACATAACAATGTGTTCTCATTCATTTGTTACAGCAGTCTAAGTGAAGGCAGTTTTCTATGGCTAAGAGATTCATCAAACCACAGTGTTGTCCTAGAAACTCCAGGTGCTTCCACACTGGAACTTCTGCCCCTGTAGACAAAGGATGACGGCAGAGAAGGAATGGATGGGGAGAGCAGTTGTGCAACTTCTATGAAGTTCTGAATGCAGTTATTCTGCCATTTTCTCTGGTGACAAAAATGTCTTGAGAAGTTCCTGGCTCTCATTTTTTCACCTGTCTTGCCTTCACACAATTTGCTTCTGGTGCTGCAAGTTAGGGCCTACTAATAGTGTACTCATGCAACTCCGTGAGACAATGCTGCAAACAAAAACACCATGAGGAGGAATTCCAAAATCACACACGGAGGGAGCTTCCCAAACTTGCTTTGACAGCAGGTAAAAGTAAAGGTACCTATAAAGAGAAAGCAGAGTACCTATACTACTGTATATATCTAACTTGCATTCATATGACTGGAATTTAAAATCAACTTTCTGTTATTGTGATAGGAAATCTTGATCCCTAATTAGACCACTGCTGTAGATGAACTTGAGGCTTCTGTAGTCTTATTTGTGCTTATCTTAACCAAGTCTTGCTTGTCTTGTTTTCCCCAGTCTGAAAATGGCAATGCAAACATTTATTAGAGAACAATGTATCAGGAAAAATCAATGAAGACCTTGGGAAATGCAGTATTCTACCCTAGGAATTTGCATCTTTTAATTCATCAGAAAAAGTTTAAATAAACAAAATCTCTCTATACAGTCACCGCTCCTCTATATTAAAAACATGTTATTTATGGTTGTATTTGTTTATTATTGTTCGACCACACATTCCAGCTCGTGGAAGCTAAATTACGTCAGCCCCCCATGTGAACAAAAATTTGTCTCACTGATATTTATGTAAGTATATTGGGTGAGGCTGAATCTACACAATCTTTATGATGAAATCATTGGTGTTGTGTCCTTATTTGAATTTCTGTATTTACTTAACAAAAGATTTCGCCGGGGCTTTTCAGTTCGTATTTACATAGATCCATCAAAGATGACATAGTTAGACGCAGGATGTAGTTTAAAGTAGACAATAGCACAGTAGGGTTAAGGTATTGGGCTGCAGCTAAAGTGTTTTGTTAGGAAGATCTGATAAGTGCTTAGACTTTCTAAAATAAAGACCCCAACAACAGTGGGAATTCAACAAGGTAATCACACTTAATGCAGACTGTTTAGAGCAATTAGAGGTGATTGGCAGTATCTTAAAGCCCTTAAACAGAAACAACACGTAAAAAGAACTGACCTCAATTGGATTTCAGTTTCTTTGCCAGTTTCAGTCTAGTGTAGTATATCAACTGGATAATGCACAAGTAAAGTATTTTTTATTGGTCCTGTGACTGTAAAATATCGGTACTGAGACTTCCTGTGTTATGGAAATATCAAAACCCTTCATGTGATATGCAGTCCTAGCAGTAGACAGTGTAAATAAAGAGTTAGTACTCGCAAAGGGATAAATCTCTCTTCCCTGATTTCCATGAGGTGTTTATCAATGAATGGATCAGGAATGTTGCGGGGAAGGCACGGAGACAGTGACAGATAATCCAACAGCAGAATGGACTGCAAAGTGTAATTTTAATGCAAAACCAAAGTTTGCAAAGACTCAAAAACAGCTGTGCATTTGTGCTTATAAATAACGCACAGATATTGAATCTACAGTGGATGCAATACCTTGATTTAAATCTATGCAGACATACTGAAGTCACCAAAATAAGGCTGACTTTCCATTTCCCAGTGATTTAGCTCATAGTTCTACGTGGAACTAGCTAATGTAATGAATCACCAAGGTAGCCACACATGCCTTAGGAGCATTAGTGGGATACATTTCTGTGATCGTATCTTTAGGACAAAATTTGCTAAGGCATGGCACCCTTTGCATTACTATGTATTGAGTAGTAGTCTGACCTTGGTAGAAGAACTGTTTGAAATTATAAAGTCACACTTATCCAGAGAGAGGGTATGGCCAGAAAGACAAAACATCTGCTTGAAATAGTTTGAATTACATGTATCAGTCCATATCAGAATTGCCATGGTTTCAGGAGAAGAGCAGTTGTGTGCTCTTGTTGCAGTGCCAAAGCTGGATAGCTTAAAAGTTAAACAGTTAAAACCTTCATGTAGGAGGCAGTAGCTCCTTAAAACATGCTGTCAAAGTCACTTTTGAATCTCTAATGCTACCCAGATTTTTATAAGTTTTTATATTTATATTATTTGTAGTTATACAATGGTTGTGTGTATGAAATGTCTTGTGTTGATCTAAATTAATCCATTCTCAAAAGATCTGCATTACCATCATTGTAGCAATATATCTATAACTAGGGCTGTTGAAGTGGCTCTGAAGATCTATACATAATGAAGGAATGATCATTCCATCATGTCAGTCACTCCAGCCAATGCCTTTTGGTCTCTCAGGGAACACGACAATGCTGAAATCCACAGCTGGATGCGCTGCTTTAGCAGCAGAGTTTGTCCCATATAATTTGTGTATTTCCACAGGTTCTAAATTACGACCAAAGGGAACAATAAATCTCTGCCAGTTTGAATGTACAGTGAGGCGAGTATATACCAAGAACTTTCTTCTGAATAATATCTACAGAAAAATAGGATTTGCTCGCAGGCTTTGACAGCAAAGAAAGCTGCTCATTTAGCTTTCTTAACCAGAGCCCTCGGTCTAATCAGCAGTTATAGTAATCCCATCTACACAAACCCGGGAATTGGCTCAGTTCAATCACTCAGGAGATAAGCTTTTTTTGTCCGACCATTCACAGCCGGTGAAGGCAGAATAGGCACCTTCACCAAGATACTCCTCCCATACCAATAAAATATGTAAACCAGGTGGGACAAGAGGATGCCCACAGTGTCTGTTAGGAGAAACATACACAATTAACTCATCCCAGGTACTGAGCTTTCAGTGATTAAGGTTTGATGAATATTTGCACCAGGGGTCTAGCACAGTTAGAGTCAGACATTGAGGTCAGTAGAGTAGTGCCTGTCTTCAGTGGCAGGATCTGCCCTTCAGGACTCCTGAACATCCCACCCACACAGATCCCATACAGATCCCTCATCCTGCAGCTATAGGTACTGAAAAGTCTTTCCTCTGCGTTCAGATCTAGTAGGACCAGAGTTCTATTTTGCAGTTATACACGAAGCTGCCTGCACACATGTGTAACTGCTTAGCCACTTGTCTGTTTCACTTTGTTCCTTACTGGTCATAAGCCAGATGTCTGAAATCTCTGCTTATGTACACATTTTACCTATGATAAAACAGGTAATAAACATTTCATATGGTTTCTACCTTAGGATGAATAATGTACCATTATTTCATAACATAAGAGACAATTAAAAAAAAAGGAGAGAAAAAAAAGAAAAAAAATAAATTAAACTAATCTTCCGAAGGTAAGCTCTCGAAAATAGAGAAGCATCGTAATTTTGGTTTCTTGCCTAGTATACCATAATTTTGAAGCTTTTTGCCACTCAAGCAAATTTTGTTTCTGTTTTCAGAACATTAACTGAAGGCAGAGGCTTATGACTACTCAGAATGTTAGTTAATTAGGAAGACTTTAAATTAGCATCCTTTCCCTTGCTGTGGGGAGCGAACAGCCAGAGTATGAGTTTTATTAACTCTCATAATGACTATGTTGGCTGCATCCAAATATGGGATCCATTATTTGTCAGTCCCTAAAGAACCACCGAGAGAAGCAAATGGGTCAAGGATTAATTGATCAGTGCAAGGTTCTCTCCTTCCAGTCACAGTTTTGCTACTGTTCCATTTATACGTGCAAGAGAGGAGATTCAAGGTGTTTTGACTCTCCAGCACATCACCCTCCTTTTGCCTGGCTTCTCGAGTTGATGCTGTATGGTCAGTGACGTTACTGCAACCTTTCAGCACTGCCAAATATCTTTAAAAAAAAAAAGAAACACTGGTCTCAACTGGGAACTGTGGAGGAATTTTCTAACAAAACTTTTGGATTTTTGTTTTGCTTTGTTTTTTAAACCTCATGCTAATTTGTGGAGTTGGAGTCATTACCTGAGAATGTACCACTGCTCCAGGAAATTCTCATCACAAAAGGACTCTGCAGCACAGAAATTTGGAGAGACATCTTCAGACCAGACTAAGGAATAGATAAGAGATTAGGATACTTAACTGGGATGTTGAAGACCTATTCTTCCTCCGCTCTTACTCTGCACTAGCCCTCGGCTTCTGCAAGAGAAAGAATATTCTCGATCTCTGCCTTGTTCCCCACACCAGTCCCAGCTGTCTCATGTTGTTTACAGGTTGACTTATCCTTGGTGAGCCAGCCAGCTCTGCAGCCACAGCCTGTAGTTTCAAGGAGGATCTTTCATCTTGCTGAAATTAAACAGAAATGCAATATTTCTTACACTTTAAACTGTCCATAAAGTGGATTTTAGCTCATGTTCAAGGGAAGTTTGAGATGCAGAGCTGGTTGAAAGGAAAAAATGTTTAGACAGTGGTTTTCAATTACAAACTCTGTTGTCTGTCAGCATTTCCTACCTCTTTACCAGAGCCCTTGTAAATATGATGTTGAACCAGTGCAACACTTTAGATATGAAGAACTTAAATGCTTAGATTCAAAATACACTATGATACTAAAAATAAGCAGTGAAATGTAGTAGTATAAAAAAACTTAATACAGCAAACCAGCCTCTCTCTAAAATAGGAGATGTTGCCAGATACAAAGCCATCTGCAGCTTTGAAAGCTGTGTGTATTTTAGATCAAGCAAATCCTCCAGAGTAGCCTTTTTTTGTAAAAAAAAGATAATGAAACATGTTAAAGGGTCTGAAGATAAAAAGTAGATGAGTGAGAGATTAAGACCACAATTAGGCCAACATTAATAAGCACCAATTCTAAAGGATAGGAGATTTATCTTTAGAAGTAACCACCACATAATGAGTGTCCTACTACACCTTAATGGATAAACTCACTTGGTATTACAGTTGATTACAAAACAGGGAAGAGGTTATAATAGATAGGAAAAGCCCAAGTAAAAGTCAAATGACTAGCTTAACCTTTCTTAAAGTCAGGCACTGGGGGTTTCTTTTGCCTTCTTCACTGTGTGCTCTTCCAGTGCACCTACAGAATGCTGCAAACAATTGCAAGACACATCTGCAAACGTTTTTCTCACTTTCTTGTTTCTCGTGCACTGCCTCAGCAACAGGTTTACAGACATTCCCATAAAGAAAAAAATATCAGAGTATTTATCCTTCCTCCTATCACACAATCCTCACCTTCAAGAAGAGGAATTTCGGGCATAACTGGCTTTACCCTACACACCATTGGCACCCCATTCTCAACTCAAAGGAGAATTCCTTTCTGTGACAATTTAAATTTTGCTAACTAAAAGGAACTAGACTAAATAATAAATGTTCTAGCTAGACTGGTAGGTCTTCTCAAGGCAGCTGAAGCAACCTGCAGAAAATAACATTTCTGAAGCAATAACGGTGAGTTGTTCGTTTGTTGGCTTGTTTCCCTTCCTCTCTTCCATTCTTACTGTTTATTTGGTCAAACTGCACTGAATGGCAAAACATCCCTCTGATGCGTCTGGCTCCTGCTGAGTATATTAGCTTACCTGTCCCTTGATCCCATCTTTTACAAAATTGAGTACTGTGACAAATTACAGCATTTCAAAGTGTTTGAAGTTCCTCATCTCTAAGTGGCTTACTGTTATTTTTATCTTTGTTAAAAACCGCAATTCTTAGGGATTAGGTAATGACATGGTTTCAACATACAACAAATAATGTCCGGTAAGAAACAGAACTTTAATACATGATTATAATAATGAAAATGTAAATTGCATAATTAGTCAAGGCTGACTTTATGCCTTGTCAAGCTACAGAAGTGGAAGTTTAACTTACTTCTAATGTGTTGGAGCACTTCAGCCAAGTGCAGGCTTTCATTACGCTAACTCTAAAAAAAGTCAATTGTATGGTCCTATCATGACCCTGGTTTACCATAAGTCAATGGAGTTATCCTTCAAACTCGGTCTGGATCTAGGAGATAGCAAGATAATCTTTTTACGTGAAGCATTGTAGTTGAGAAGAATAGCCCATATTGTATCATTTATGTGGGCAACTAGCAGCATAAGTACCTTGTTTTACTGATGGAAAATAGCACTGCTTAAGTAACATAAATGGGTTTTTTTTACCTTTCAGATATCCAGAAAGAGATTTGCTCTCTGCTGGTGGAGGTGTCTTTGCCTAAAACATTTAGAAAAAAGAGACCGAATAAAAGACTGTATCATTGTTCCCTTAAGGAAAATTAGTGCTAGGAGTAATGTATAAGTGTGATCAGATGCTTTTATAAAATTTTATTCTCCAACTATCAAGAATTTAAGAAATAAGTCCTTTTCTTATTAAGAAAAACACTACTTTGTGAAACTGCAAGCTCTGTCTCAGCCCTGGAGTATAATATTAAGGGTAAGGCTAATACTTCTACTCAAATCAACAGTAACGACTTTCCTGAAGGTCATTACAGCTGCTACAGTAATTGTTTCTGTTGCTTGAAGCAATGGAAGAGATTGTGGAGGAGTTAATCCACCTCTTTAAGTGAAAACAGTCTTGTTAAGGACTCCACAGAAAGCTGTTATACTACTGGCACCTCCGGAGCAGTACCAGGTGGTATCAGCTCAAGTGATTAACATATCTCAGCCGAGTGATTAACTGGATTATGGCCACATTTCACGAACAAGAGGGATATTTACCCAACTATCTGTGATAGATTTCAGTACAAATTAATACTGGAGATAACAGGTCTATTTTCTTACCTATTTAAGTGTAAAAGTCTTCCCAAGCTTCACAGAATTCACAGAATATTCTGAGTTGGAAGGGACCCACAAGGATCATCGAGTCCAACTGCTTCCCTGGTGGGAATCGAACCCCTGCATGACGGGCAGGGACACTCACCACTGTACTAAAAGATAATAAATAATTACAGCTTTTGCAACTGCCTTGTTAAAACTGAGTACGGTATTGCTCTGGACCACTCAGACAGAAAATTTCTTTAACCTTAGATCTGAACCAGTACTTACAGTCACGTATTAGTTTCCAAGAAAGACAGAAATCTTCTTATGTCCTTGTTCTGCTTGTATGTGAAGGAGACCTGAACTATTTCTGAACATTGCATTTGTTTGAACTTTGAGATCCTATAAAAATATAGGCCTTTTTTTCACTACCTTTAAAAAGGTATCAAGGATGCTGCATGAAAGATGTAATATTTCACATTAAAGAGATATTGATGTATTTCCTGTATTTCAAATAAAATCTTAGCTAGTAGACTTGATGTATTTATTAGGGACTTTTTCCAAAATATTGACCAGCAAAGCTGATTCCATTTTTTACAGACTTTCTCCAAATTGTTAGTCAGCAGTGCATGTGAAGATGTCTTCATTTTTAGTCACATTTTCCAGTATGTATTATCTCTTTGAAGCCACTGTTACTCTCTGGATCACACTGTGGGTTTTGACAAATAAGATTTGAAATGCATATGAGTGTGCATGTGTAGAATAGAAGGAGATTTTTAAAAGGAGCATCCTCTTTACAGACAGAGAGTAAAGCTAGTTGGACTTTCCTTTTTTGGTTTCAGTAATATTTCATTCTTAATTTCAGTGATTATGTATTAACTGCCTAATTTCATCTTAAACAGAGTAAGTACAGTCAGGTCTCCTATATTGCGGACCTGCAGTCTTAATCAAGGTCTGTGAAGCCCTACTTCCACGTTGAATGGCAGCTCATTAATATGCAAATTTGCCCTGCACCCTCACATGGCCCCAGCGCTGTTTGGGCACTGTGTTGCTGTGTATCAGTGTTTGTGTTGGCCATTCCCAGTGCCCGCAGCCACCCCACACTGGGTAAAACCCCTTTTTTGGCTCAGCCAGGGACAGTTTCATTACTGCATGGTGGCGGCTCTGGGGGAGCAGCCCTGCTGCTGCCTGCACTGCCACTGCCGCTGCCCGCGCCACCACTGCTGCTGCCACCCGCACCACCGCCACTGCTGCTGCCACTGCCGCCGCGACAGGTCTCACATACACAACTGAGAAAAGGGTCCTCCTTCATCGCTAAAAAATAATGCCGCTAAGATCTGAAGCCACAATATGGGGGGTGTAAAAATGCAAGAGGGCCAACTGTAGTAGAAAGTCATGTTTCAATATAATCCTGATAAAGCTCATCCAAAAACACACTGTTTAGTCTCAGTTAAAAATCCAGATGTGAAACACTGTGCACTGTTTGCTGATATCTCAAAGCTGTTGTTTGTTAGTGAACAATTAGACAAGGCACAACCAAACTTGTCTACGAGGCATACGACAAGTTTTGGCACGGGCTTTCTCTTTTTTTGATGGACAACACTGTGCTTGTGACTGTCTGCTGATCCTCAAAACACAGATTTTTAATTCAAAATTTGACATAGGCAACACAGCTCCAGTATTTTTGCCTTTCAGTTCCTTCAGAAAACATAGGCAAAAGCACTTGAGGATTTTTCTTTAATACACAAAATACTCACTGCTGGTTACCTTTATAAATCAGTAGCGTTCAAACATATGGATTTAATCCCCTACTACAGAAGTAGGTACAGTCTGATTTTGTCTCCCTCCAAAGCTGAAAATAAAATAAGCAAACCCTCTCCCCTATCTGAATCCCATATATCAGGCCCTATAAATATACACACATATACACACATCTGAACAGAACACACATACCTGAACAGAATATCTTTACTCAATCATAACTCAATTACTGAAGCCCACTTAGACCATACATATTTTCTAACTCATCAGTCTTCATTATTCTTCTGTCATAAATAGTTTACTACATTGTTTGTTTGGGTTTTCTTGGGTTGGTGGTTTTTTTTTTCCTTCTAGGCACTTGTAAAATCAAAATCCCCTCAGGGAAGAACATAGGATGAGAATGTCAGTTCATGAAAATTTAAAAGCTTTGCCTACTCCTTTACTACACTCATTTCTTCCATGTTAGAATCTTTAAATACTTATTTGAATTTTCCAAAAATTGTTATATATTTTTATAATAAAAACCTTAAAATGTATTTTAGTCTTGAAAGCAGAATAAAACTAAATATAAATTACTGAAATTAAAAAAAAAAAAACTTTTCTGAAATTTCCAGTAAAATAACACATACACTGACAGTGGATGTTAGTGAGCTGCTGCGTCATCTCACTGTGGCTAGTTGTCATCAAATGTGAGATCCATCAGTGACTATAAATGTGCTATTTTTAAGCCACTAGTGCTTATTTCATATATGGTCTTTTACAAAAATACTTGCTTGAATTATTAATCTGACAGCAATGAGGTGCTGAATATAAACAGAAAGGCTATAAGACCTGTTTCTTAATGAAACCACTAAGGTTTTTTGTGGTACTTAGCTTATTTTCAACAGAACAATTTAGTAAAGAAAGTTTGAGATTCAGCCTTATGTAATAAGCACTCAGTAGCCCACAAAATACTGCTTTTACATTAGTCAATTTTACCTTAACAAACTTGGGGAGTTTTTTTGTAAAAATAGGGTTATAAACCATGTTGCTTCATTCCATCTCCAGCAACCTCGGGATAACAGTCCCAGGCAGTAAGAGATTGTGTTGTAGGACTTGATATTACAAAAAACAACATCTTCTACAAGCAAACATAGATTTCTTGGCAATTAGACTAGCTGGACTAAATTCCTTTCTGACATGATTTATAAATTCATACAACTTAATTTGCTGATAAGAAGCTCAGCACTGTACCCAAGTCATTTGGTCTGATTTATATTAGAAAAGTGTGCAAAAGAAAATGGAGCTTCTCTATCTTGCTCTTGTCCTCTCCTAGATTCCTGTTACTATATAACAGGCATCCTTTTCCTTTAATTACCTTCTTCACGGCTTGAGAGCTTTGATGACTTGATTAAGCCTTGCAGTGCAGTTCCAGTCCCTACCCATCTGATTAATTAGCCCAAACCTTATTAACTTCCTAATTCTAATCAATAATGCACTGATGCTGAACTGTGCAAGGGCAAACTAAGGATAGCAATTTTATCTGAAGACACAGAGCCACGTATGGTGGGTTCTTTCACTTTTTCATAATTGCAAAAGTAAAACTACCCATCAAAAACATAATTGCTCGAAGATGAACTTGTCGCCACCTGTCTTGCCTGAACCACATCTGCAATAAAACTTACAGTGATGGAGGCATACTTGTGGCACCCCTGTGCTGAGCTGTCTATTTCTAAATATTTAGCTGTTGCTGATGGAAAATGGTACCCAGCATGCTGGGATTATAGTCTCCTGCAAAATATGCTAGTGGCGCTCAGAAGGCATGGCAGACCCTAGCCCTCTCCTGTACACTCTCCCTCAACATATCCAGAAGCAAAGAGAGCCAGCTGGTGCATTTTTACTTTATTTTAAGGATGTCAGTGGATATATTCCAATGCTAAAGGATTATTTCAGCAGCTACTAACGCAACCAAAACAGCACCCAGGTAAGTCAATGCAAGTTTAACTATGGGTAGCTAAAACAGACCTGGGAGATGATGGCATTTCTCATCTCCTCTGTCCTGAACTCTGTCACAATCCTGATACTGGAGAACTTAATGCTACCCAAGGCTTGGCAAAAGGAAATGAGGCTTTATTTTCTTCCCTACGATAATCTGAACATACTAGCAGAGGATTCACCATGGCTGGAACAGCCATCAGGCAACTGTCAGGCATCTTCATTTCTTAGGCTGCCACCTTCCCACACAGTGATTGACCATTGCCACTACTTCACATATTTTCGTTACAAATATATGTTAGACCTAACTTTCACAGTTAGTAGCAGTTGACTATTTATTTGTTTGTTTGTGTGTTTATTTATTTATTTATTTTGTTGCTGCAGCATTGACAGTGAAAATGACATTCAAAGGTCTCCAAAAGCCTGATTCAGAAAAGATTGCGCATTAAAGAAGCTCTACCTGTTGTTATGCTCTTGTCTATGTTTGTTTGAGTTGGTCTAGCTTTCTTCAACTACTAGAAGAGGAGAAGTCATAGAGTCACGGAATATCCTGAATTGGAAGTAACCCGCAAGGATCCAACTCCTTGCTCTAGACAGGACAATCCCAAAAATCACACACTGGTTTTGAAAGAGAAACAGTACAAGAAATACAGTCATACCTCACCCTTTGTGAGGAACGGACCTTGTCAGGGTCTTGTGAAACATCTAATCCGCAAACACATGCGGGTCATATGCATACAGGCCATGCCCATAACTCCACCCCCACCCAATCAGGAGTGCTGAGGAGTATTTTCTGCCCCTCCCCACGGGCTCTCACAGCACAGGAGAGCAAAGGGAAGTGTTTCTGAGCCCTCTCTGCCTGGGGAGAACCCCTGAGAATCCCTGAGCTTCTCTTCAGCCATGCTGCCGCTTCTGCAGTCACCGGCGGGCTGCTGCCACCGCACATGCTTGCACTGCCTCTGCAGTGGGGAAGCCCCACTGCCACAGTGGGGAAGGGGTGTCTCCGGGCTCAGGTCGGCGGTCTTGGAGCCTGGAAAACCTTAACTTGTAGGCACATCCCTCTGCTGCCCTGTCCCAGCACACAGCACTTGCCCCACCGCCTCCGTGGCCAGCCCAGCCCCACTTTCATGGGACACTTTCCCTGGGGCTACATCATCACGAGATGCACCAGGGGCAGTCCCTGGGCACAGACCGCATCGCCTTCCCTGCTTGTAACCATGGAAACAGTAACATGCCCGGTGGGGATCAGTCCCCTGGCTGGGCTTAGAGTGACAGGGGATGGCGTGACTTGTGGCACTGCTGCCCTGGGTCTCAGCAGCCACCTGGGACATCCCGCAGTGTAAGCCTTCCACTGTAGGGACCAGGCATGGATACACACAGGATCGGGGCAGGGACTGGGGCATGGCACTGTGGGACTATAAACGCCACGGGAGTGAGAGGTACTGCGTGCCCTTCCCGTGGGGCTGGGCCTGCCCTGCCCCACAGGGAACACCAGTGCTGCCCCTTGGCAAAGCAGAGGCACTGCACATGCGTTAGCCAGGAAGCTCCGTGAATCACTGAGGCAGATTCATGGGCAAAATTTCTTGCAAACCAGCGAGGTTGCAATGGAGGGGTCACAATGCAACGAGGTATGACTGTAGTAGAAAAAACGACTATCATTCTTTCATCTGTAGTAGATAGTCCTGATAATAGCAAAGTTAGTAAAAGGTACAGCTCATAGCACACTTTTTTCATCATTAAAATTTCGGATAGGAGTCAGTACCTAAGATTGATGCTTGATGATAACTATCCACCATTTATTCTCCAAATAGAAACACACAACATCCTGACTAAACACACCTCAATAATAAACCTTTAAAGCACCATATTGTGCTAAGAGTTCCTGCAGGAGGGAGACTGCACAGGTGGGATGTGTGGAAGGACACAAAGTCTTCTTATGAAATGCCATTGTTAGTTCTACTGGGTTTTCATTTTCTGATCACACGAGCAGCTTTTTTCGTTCTCATTAATGTCTGACTTTCTAAACAATCTATAGTACCAAGTACCTCCATTATGCTTTCCACAGGCCACTGAAAACAAACCACAATTCTCTATACAATACATTTTCTCGGAGGTAGTGGGTATCAAGGACTCTTAATATGTAGTGCTATGGCAAGGATCAATTGTTCAGCTCTATAGTGCAGGAGTGTCTCCCGAGCCTCTCAGTGCCTGCCTTTGTGTACAGTATCACTGATGGGGAGTGACATTTCTTTCTTAGAGAACCTTCCATTAGAAAGGCTGCTTCCAGGCAAATCCAATGGTGGAGTGATTGGAAAACAAAGCATGGGTAGAAGTGGGCTTTTATCACATTTGGCCATGTGATTGATAAAGAATCAGATACTTATCCTGTTAGTCAATAAGAAACTCTAAAAAAGCATTTTCATTCCTGAAGTGTAACTATTTCTCTGAAGTTTCAAATATAAATAGCTGGCACCTTACTATAAGTGTAAATTTACTGATACAGAAATTAAGAAAAATAATTTTAAAAAAAATCCTTCGTATCTGCATTTGCTAGAAGGTTTACATTAGCAACTAGTATTTGGGTACAATGGCCTCAAGTTACCTCCTACAGTTTCCTAAAGGTGTGAAATCACGTCTGTCCTGAGTTAGGCCAGAATAGTAATTATGCAAGCATTATATTGAAACAAAGATGTGCATGAAGTTTCAAGTAAAATCCTTCTGCATGTGTGCTTGAGAGTTTTGAGTCCAGCATCATGCTAGAGATGTCAAGTAAATAATGAAGATTGTGTCTTTACTGATGATGGCCTTAAATGAAGAAGCAGAATGTAGTGTTTTTAACCTGCATTAACTGCCCTCCAAAGCCATCCCACAAGTCCTTGATTCAGAGCTTCTTCTGGGATATTAGGAGAAATCAAGATGTAGCTGAGGGCAGCAATTGCTATGTGAGATATGGAACTGCTGATTCGTTGGAATTTGGAGTTACATTGCCCTAGAAGGAATTTAAGAGGATCTTAACATCCTAGCTTTGATGGCTAAATACCAGAAGTAAGGGAGAAGCATCTGTGTGAGAGAGGCCATACAGTCTTGCTGTGCCTCAGCTTCCCATTTGCAAGCCACAAAGGAGCATTGTGCTGATAAATCCTAACAGAGGACAATGAACTCCAAGAGAGAAGTGGGCAACATAAGAAGAACCTTCACTAGAAGGTAGTTCTGCAGAGCTAGAGAAGGGGTAAGGAAGTTCACCTTGTGAAGCTGTGGCAGAATTAAGATGCAAGTGGAATTCCACCTTAGCCCAAATTATGAACACTTCCTTCATCCTGCTAAGATTCATGAGCACTTGAGCCCATCTAGTTTGCTACTAGCCATTAAGCTTTGCAGTGGAGTCTCATGCATTGCCACTGCCAGCACAAGATCCCAAGGGTCTGCCAGGCTGTATACCCTACCCAACCCGGCAGCTTTCCCAAGGCTGGCACAGGACAGGGGAAGGCCTACTTCACTGGTCAAGACAAGCATTTAAGCAGTTTCTAATAATCGTTTCATTCATTAAACCACACTAAGCAGGTTTGCTTGGTCTTCAAAACGAAGTCAAATACGTGGAAAAAAGAAAGTGCACCTAAACTGATCGTGTGAAGTTGACACAGGCTCTTGGCACCAAGGGCTTGCAGAGAGGCAGGAGGTGGGGTGCAGCAGTGTATCCATGCTGAAACAGGTCACACAGGCTTAATGAACATCCATTGTTCCTTGTCACCAAGAGGTGTTGAGAAACAATGTGACTTCATGTTCTCTGAAACATGCTCTTTGCCTCTCCTCTGCTCTGCTCTGCTCTGCTCTGCTCTGCTCTGCTTTCCTCTCCTCTCCATCAGTTCTTGCTGCCAAACCCTTACATAGATCACCAAATGCTGGAAAGCTGAGCACAGTTTGCTGTAGCAAGAGGAGAGAACAACACAGTTTGGTAAGGCATGCAGAGATGGACAAGCCTTCCCCAGTGCCACTTAGCGAGAGGCTGTCTTCTCTTTCCCTTCTGCACAGACTCAAATTTGCAGGGATGTTGCTTTTGTCCAGATATTGCCACCAGCATGGAGGCCGCCACTTCTGACATTGGGCTATATTGTGTCTTGCAGGATGGGATCCATACCTTCAGAGATCCATGGCCCCGAGGACTAGAGGGCGAGGCTCTTCCTAAACATTGTCTGGGCAGATGTTCCTGACACCATGAATGGCATTATCTGATCTGGTATGCATTTCCCTGCAATGTAACCAGACCTGCCAGGTCTGGTAGAAAAGTCTTAGGTTAGGTCTTGTGGAAGATGTCTATCTAGTGTATTGGGAGAAGGAACAGCTCAGGAGAAGACTTCAGGGGCAACCCAGTTTTTGCATAGTTCAAACCATAAGGGACTGACTCTGCTGGCCCAGCCTTTCCTCTAGCCATGCCTCGACTGCACAACAGTCTAAGTAATACCTATTCTAAGTAATTACTTACAATGTAAATTACTTACAGAAAAATGTGGTATTGCTATATTACATTTGTTTTCACGATATTCTTATTACAAACTATATATCCCATTCCAATTCATGTCACCTAGTTTCAATAGTAGCTGCTAAATATTCTTTTGTTGTTTTCCTTGGGACTGCAACAACAGACTAGTTAAAATCTGCCTGGACTTATACAGTCATCCTCGACCACGAGGAAGTGAACCCACGAGAGAGGAACCACGAAGTAGTGAGAGTTGACTGTAATATTAAAGCACCTCCTCAAATTATATATTTTCATAACAGGTAGTTAGCTACCTGCCAAAGCATTCATAGTTTCAAGGGAGTGAATCTACTCATCAAGTATGGGGACTTATGTTTTGTTAAAATGCCGTTAACTTTCAGTACTGCGTGGTTCCTTGCTTGCGGGTTCACTTCTTCGGGAGATGTTTTCTCCACAATGACAGAAGTCTTTTTCTTGGTGCATTCATGACTCTGCCTGTGCTAAACTGACAGTCATGAATATGCAAATTAGCCCCACCCACCATGCCACCTTGCTCAGTCTCGAAGTGCTCTGGCAGTGTTTTGGCATCTGCTGGCCCCCCACTGCCCCCTGTGCCCAGAAACGCTGAACGCTGGCCTGGGCTGCCAGCCTGGGGCCACAGGTGGTGGTTGCCAGCCCCCTGCCACCCCCTCATGCCTAGAAACGGCGAGCGCTGGCCCCACCACATAAGCCAAGAAAGCCAGGAATCCCTGCACCCTGGTTCCTGCCAAAGGAAACCCCAGGGATTCCCCAGGAAGGGGTCAGAAGAAATTCCCTTGTCTCCCCTGACCTGTCAGAGGGCATGGGGAGATGCTGGGACCACCCCCCAGGGCTCCGGGACTGAAGAGTGTGGTGCATTGGGTGGAGAAAATTGGCATATTAATAAACTGTCTATCACCATAGTGTGAGGGCTTTGTGGGGGGGAGGGGGCGGGACACCCACCACCCTGAAATAATTAAGGGACGACTATATTTCTCATTCTTTGGGTGTGCCAAGGAAGGAGAAAACATGAACACAACATAATTAAGAAAAGAAGGAAAATGGCTAGTCATAAATAAAAGAAAGAGGAGAAAAGACTTTCATTAATTTCACCCGTATTCTCTCCTTCAAGTATGTGGAAATGTTATTCTAAAAATACATAAGGGATGAGATTTAAAAAACAAATTGCAGCAAGAAAGAAAGAAAGAAGGAAAGTTCTGGATAGCTGGTACATATGACCCTAAAACCAGATTAAATATTTCAGGTTAGGATCCATCTCACTCAGCATATATCTTAACAAATGGAATGCAGTGTAGAGAGCACTGTGAAATTGTGTATTCCAAATGTCCCTGAGCTTTCATTCTAGAATACTAATGGAGGATTCTTAACTAGAATGAGCTTACTAAAACAAAAATATCTCAAGGTCACACTTCTTAGGATGAGATATGTTCAATAGAATCATTGAAAAGGGCACATATGTTCCATGCAGATATACTTACAGATGTCAATCATGTATGTTCTTACTTTTTGAAACCTGAAGTGTAGTGGGAGTATATTTATGTTAAAAGGCATTTTAAAAAAATCAAGAAATCAATTTCTGGTAAGAAGCCTTCATATGAGGAAGAGTAAATGTTTTTTCCATCTCTTTTAATAGATTTTTTCCTCTTTTCTTTTCTTTTCTTTTCTTTTCTTTTCTTTTCTTTTCTTTTCTTTTCTTTTCTTTTCTTTTCTTTTCTTTTCTTTTCTTTTCTTTTCTTTTCTTTTCTTTTCTTTTCTTTTCTTTTCTTTTCTTTTCTTTTCTTTTTTCTTTTCTTCTTTGCCCTGACTTACAGACATATTGGCAAAGTACAACAGGGCCCTTGTAACAGTTTATTGATGAGGAGTGGCCAAGGACATCTGTGGTTTAGAAAGCCCACTACCAATGAAAATCAAAACCCTCAACCTCAAAATCATGAAGTAAATTTTAAAAATAACACAAAAAGCTCCAGCTTGCTCCTCCTGTGGTGTCCCATGGGAATTCTTTAAAAAACTGCCTTTTTTTTATTTTCTTTTTTTTTTTTTCTGTTGCAAATTTCCTGTATAAGAATGAAACTAATTGATCCACTGGAGCTTGGATATATTCAGCCTGTTCTTTAGATAAACAATATCGTGACTGGAGGAAGCAAAAATGTTCGAGTGCCTCCATACATGGAGTACTAAACTGTTTCAAAAGAGACATGGTAGAATTTTTCAGATAGGGCGAGGATGGTCCCTTAGTTCTGTGTTTATCCATGAAACTCCCACGGTAAACTTCACAGACTTCACAGGAACTCCAGTCATGCAGGACCAGTTCTAGGATTTACCCCTCAGGGTTTTGTTTTTCTCCAAAGGAAACCATCACTGTTCTGACCAATGCTGGACATAAAGAGACGGTTTCCTGACTTGCTGATAGAAAAAAAAATTATGAAATGATCAGTTAAACTGATGAAGATTAATAAAATGCAATGGCATCAGAGATTTACTAGACTTTATACTTCATTAGAAACATAAAATTGCTGAAAATTAATGTGCTGACAGTGTCATTAGTGCTTTTGAGTCACACATACCAAACTACATATTTATTAAAAGCCATCGATGTATCTGTTTAACAAAAGAAAATCCTGTGTACTGCAAATTGAGGAAAATTGTGATTATTCATTTTCATTTCTTTTCAGGTTTCACTTCAGACTTTAGGCACATCATTTGTTATTCTGTAATTGCAAGGTTAGGCTTTTAAATCAGGTAACACAAAATGTTGTGCGTTTTGTGCAGGTCTGGTTAACTGCAAACGTGAAAGGATGTAACATTCTCATTGTAGCTCACACATTTTTATTGTCTTTACCTTTCTAAATACACAAGGACACAGAGACACGTATGTTTTTTATACACAAGAGAATTAACAAATTGATTAGGAACAACTAATAGCTACTACTAATTATGCTGCATGCAGAGCTAAATTCTGCAATATGTATTAGCCCTGAGAGAATCATCAGGGCCCCTCCACCCCAGGCTATCCTCCTTTCAGCGTCTGAGGTGAAGAAAACACCTGTAACTCATGGAAGTGGTTTTACAATGGAAATTGTTTACCTATCTGCCTTTCCATCGGGCCCTTGAGAGTGAGGGCATTCAAAGAGAGTAGCTGATGAGTATTGTTGGCAAAAAAAAAGAGGTGTAACAGACAGTAAGTATTTCGACATAAATATTAGGGGTTGGGGTTGGTTTTGTTTTCTTTTTTAAGAGCTGGTTAAAAAAGGAGCAAATTCTAGGCAGCATAATTGACACAGCAGACAGTAGGGGTTTAATCAAGTAATTCCAACATCTGCCCTTCTAAAAATCGTGTCTTTCTTGGACGTGCTAATTATAATCTTGAAAGTTTAAGTAGGTACAAAGTCGTGTCAATTTGTTCACTAATTAAAATAACAAAAGGGCTTCATCTCCAAGGAGAAAGTCTGCACAAAAGGAAATTCAGCAATGCAGGAGAAGGAAATTTCAAATACGTATACCTAAAAGCCTACAACAAACACGCAACTTCATTAAAGAGGAGGAGAAATGCAACTGAAAGCAACCTAACTTGGATATTCTCAACAGCTATTAAAGCCCCAGCTGCAACGGGGATAGATGCCCCAATATAGATGACCAATTCCAGTGGAGGGAGAGATATTAGCTAAGCGAACAATTATATGGGTTCCTGAACGCGGTTGCAGAGGCACATATACAGTGTTTCAGTAAAAGGCATAATCAGGTACCTGAATGCAAGCCCTGCCCATGGAAAGCCAAAAGGAATGAGCAAAAGGGATTAAGACGGCGTTGGCAGCCGGACAAAAACAAGGGCCTGGCAGACGCCAACACGTCAAAACGTTCAAGGGGAAAACTTTTACTGTTTCGGGCTGAGACAATGGAGAATAGTAAACTGTTTACAAATGTGTTAATCTGTTACTTACAGCACTGAGATTTAGAACCTCTCATTTGCGCTGCTGATGTTTTGTTACGACTCTTCCTACCACCCCACCCTCCATTCACCGCAAGGAGCAACATATATTGCGCGTAAAGCAAAGTTTGGAACCCAGCAAGGCTGTGGAGCTGACACACGCTGCAGCTCCTTCCGAGGCCCTGCACTGAGACTCTTTCCCTTGGAGAATGTGGCATAATGGGAGAAGGAGGCAAGGCTGGCCATGGGAAACACGTATTTGTGTCTCGCTTCTGTATAGTAATTTTTTAAGGTCCATTAAGGTGGATTCGGGCTCTACTTCTGGCATCAGTCTCTGTAGTGCAAGGAAGATAATTTAACTGATCTATTTTTCCCAGTTTGGAAACAGAGAATATCTTTACCCAAGCTTCTGAATATCTGAGGGCAAAAATTTTGTTGGCATCACACTGGGACATTAAAATATATCTACTCTAGCTCTCCCAAGTTTCTGGCAGTGACCATCAGCTCTGCTTCCACTTTTAGTGTGTTGCGAAAACTCTCTTCAACAAAGAAATCATTGAGTAACAGAAGGTCATCAAAATAGCTCCAACATTTCCCTCTGTTGCAGGCTTCCACCTTGTCCTGGTTGCTGTAACAGCGCCTTGGAGAAGGTGGCTGTCAAAAGTCAGCAAGAAAGAGGCTTGGAAGAGACCAAAATGGACCAGATCCTGCCCTACACATCTGGGAGCCAGAAGTGCCGCCAAGACCAGCTCAGCCGGGCCACAAATTCCAGGACTGAGGCCATTGTGCTGCAAAGGAGACATTGTAGAGAAATCAATAGGGGCGTTTTAAAATACCCTTACATGACAATTCCAGCGTCAGAACAGAAAAAGTCAAAGAAGGTTGATCCTCATAACAGGTTAAACTCCTGAGGGTGGAGATAATCTCACAGCAGGAAGGGAAGAAAGTGCCGTGCCCCCCTGGTCAGGATGCTTTCACACTCCCCATTACCAGCTTTAGGCTACAGAGCCGGCCATTATCAGAGTCGTTGTCATTATTATCCCAAAATCTGCTGCCTAACATTCAGGCATCTATCAGGAAAAGACCGAGACACTGTGCAGGCAATGAGCCTCTAGGAGGAGGGGAGGAAACCTATTCATAGAGAAATTAACGTTCCTGCTGGCTACATTCCTATCAGCCTTAAATCTGAAGTGACCGTTCATTGGTAAATCTGATTTTACCATCCTTTCCCATCAATCAGCCGGACAACTCTCCTATCAAAATGTTTTTTATTGTCTTACAATAATTTGCCTCACAGGCGCATGATTCGCTGGCCTCGGGGGGAAGTTGAGCATAAAGCCTCTGTTTCTGTGTGAAAACCATGTGCCCAAAAGGCACCGCTGCCAATGTGTCCGGCTGCGCCTGTGATACCTGCCTTCCTGCTCTCAAGCTGCAGTACAAGAAGTCAGCATTTTCCTATTAAACATGTTCATCGATCGTGAAAGAATGTCACCCCCTCTCCGAGTGGTTCTTCCAAAGAACATGATGCATGTTAGAAAGAACATATTAGAAAAATCCTTTACCTGGAGAGGAAGCTTCCATTGCAAATGCATACTAGTGGTCGGCAAAGCCTTTGTGTTTTACTGATACCAAAAAAGGTGTTAAGAAAATAATGAGTTTTCATCCCTCACCTTACCAGGTCAAGTCCCACTGAGGTTCTAATTCCTCAGGTTGATTCAGAAATACTTTCCCTGTTTTAGATGGCTGGTCACAAAAGACAGTACATGGCAGGTTTGCAGTTCTAAGTTAATTCAATATTTTACCAGCAACTGCATAAAATACAAAATGAAGTAACAAATACATCGCACCCACACTCCACACACTATCCTTTTTTTGAAAATTAAATATGTATTTGATTGTTATAAAATCTTTAAAGATCTGGGTATTAAAAAATTAACTTCTTGAAATGTTGCTATCGAAGCTTATGGAAACAGATGAAAAGTTGCGATAGTACTATAGCTGTTTGGGGCAGCTATGTTTCTTGGAGATTTATGCAAAATAATCCAAACTCACAAAATTGAGTGAGAAGATATATTGGGTCTGTCTGAGCCCACAGCAGTCCCGTTAAAACCCGTTACAGAAGAGCACAGTCTTTAAGGTGATGAATATTAAAGACCTCTTTACCACTCTGAAGGTAGTTAACTGAGCTGACTATATTGAGCATTGACCCCTTTAAATGTCATGTTTATCAAGGTAAAGATGGTTTGAATTTGTAAAATATTTGTTCTTCTTCTGCTGTCATACATTAATCCACTAAACTGTGTAATTTTTTTAATGTTCTTTTACTCCATACTCTGCAAGTGATGACAGAAAGAGAGCAGTGAAAAGCCTGAAACTGAAGGAAATTAAGTTTTAACTCCGTGCATTGGCAGGTGGGGAGGTGGGCTGCTTGACTGCTTCCCTCCCCTGGGAATAGTTACAATAGCGGGTTAAAAGCTCTTTCTTACAGCCCCCCAGGGACTGCTATGTATACAGAAACATATAATGCAGCTGAATACCGCTGAGACGCTGGCTAAGGAGGCAGTCTATCCAAAAGCAAGGTGGGATGGGCAAGATGTTCGGCTGTACATGGAGGAGTGTTGAGGAGGGCCAGAGTTGTTGGCTTGGTCTTATCCATGGCCATGATGAGCCCACCATGTTGCCCTGGCTTCCATGGGGCCACATGGCCATGGCATAATACAGCCATGCTGCAGCTAAGGCACCTCCCATTAAACTATGTCAGGTTAAACTTCTGATGAGTTTCTAATGGCTGTGAAAACTCCCCTTTGGCCTTGGGTGTTATAACTATTTATGAGGTTGACCCTTAATTACTCTCTCATATAGAAATCTTTCTTAATATGCCTTTGAAACTTTGACAAATGCAGACATACACAACACAGATCAATACTACAGTAACATAGTAGAGCAGCTTCCACAAAAAGCAGATGCTAAAGTATATTACCAGCAAAGTTTCTCCAAAGGACTTACCTTTCAGCTGGGCACCACCAGCTCTTTCTTACTATAGATGGGACTAATGAACACAACAAAACAAATATGTAAGAGATGCCAAATAGCAACGTGACATAAAGACTGGAAAGGGTATGAACCAATTTCCCACTGGGGCCCAAGGGAACCACGGTTGTTAGCAGCAGTAGGACAAGGGTGACTGCCATCTGTTATTGTTGTAAAGTCTTCTGCTCATCCTCAGTTCAGGACTGGGAAATAAACTGATGATGTTACATACCTAGTGTGAATGTCACAGCATTTCTTGAAAAGCGGTTCTGCAAATTCATTATCTTTTGCAACATGAATGCCATCCAAAGTACTTATGAAACTGAGAGTGGATGGTTATTAGTTCTGTATGTCATTTACTTGAATATTCAATAATGGTTTACTTTTCAAAAGGACATTTTTTAATGCACGAGCATACCTATATTTACACAAATGCACAT
This sequence comes from Pitta sordida, assembly GCA_013390025.1. Classification (NCBI taxonomy): domain Eukaryota; kingdom Metazoa; phylum Chordata; class Aves; order Passeriformes; family Pittidae; genus Pitta; species Pitta sordida. The sequence goes on from WEKX01012599.1 coordinate 55,043, forward strand.
ATATATGTGCATGTATGTACACACAAATAAAATTAAGAAGTCTGTAAGATTCTGTTAAGAATGGTGAACGCACTTGGAAAACACCTACGCAATGCAGAGGAAGGTGTTACCAGTACAACCATACAGTTATATAAAACAGAACCTCTTAATCCAGAATTCTTTGTTTTGATTTTAACCCATTTAGTATAACTCTATTGTTATCATGCAACATTAATACTTTCTGTCATAAGTACTATGGAAATAAGTGGGGGGGGTTTCCTATGACAATGATTAAAAACACAGACCTGTATAAATGCAACATGCATCATCTTTGACCATTGTCACACATTATACAGAACTGCCCTTTGTTCTAACCTAATGAAATTCCACTGCCAGGAGGATGAGTTTTAAAGACTTAGATTGAAGAAAAAGTAAAGAAAAAAAGTATGTAAAAGATTTTGTAATAGTTTTTATTTCCTTATCACTGCTAGAAAAAGAATTGATATGTCTACCAGACAGAAACAGTTAGATAAAAGTCTCACAGACCAAAAAGTTGCATGGATTTTATGGGAGATTTCAAATGCTACCAATCACTTTAGTTTTCCTTCTCCTCTGAATTTCCTCAAAATTAAATTATTTTCTCTTATTCAAATGACCAACTGTCCTCCCTTATCCCTCCCATAGAACCTTTTTTGTTATAACAACATCCTGGCCAAAACAGCTCCCAGGAGACAAAATCAAAGCCATAAAAGAAGAATGCTTTTGTCATGTCAAGCTCTATTGCTCAGGTCTTACAGTTAAAAAAACAACTATAGCAACTAAACTGGGTTAAACAGACCATCTGAATAGATCTGGCCAGTCACTCTAACCAAAATCAACAGACCTTCTTAATTTGAGTAATTTACAGTTAACTCCCCCCCCCCAACATACCAGCTATGTTAATGCTGTGCTAACAGTGTCACATAAATATAGAAACAGAAAAGGAGCTTAAAAGACCCAAATCCAAGGACCTTCTCCATGAGGAGATAATATCAGAGTAGTTTTCTCTGAGGCTGCCTCCCTGCCTGAAGATCTGGCACCTGAACTCTCTATTTGACTGAAAGAAACCCAAAAAACCCAAACTACCTGAAAGACAAACCTCCAAAATGTGAGGCTGAAGGCACCCTTGGGTAAGCGGTTGGGGGGAAAAGTAAAGAACAAACGCAGATGCTTGAGCAAATAATCAAACGTCTCTTTTCTGAGAATTTTCCCTTTCAATTTTTTCATGTAGAGATTTGTTTTGTGTGTATTACAATATCTGTGCGTAGAATCAATCTAGCTCTAAAACTAAGGAAAAAAAAAAGTCTTAGAAGAAGAGGTATGCATTAAATTAAAGCCTACTATGATGAAGTGGAGCGATTAAACATAGTCATATCCATACAAAGTTTCATACTATCCTTGACTGGGGGTCTATCAAAGTTGAAAGAGAAAAACTCATTTTAACTGGTATATTTCTGGATAAGCCTCTTTACACTGTGTGGAGCAGACACTCCGTGGGGGGCTGTTTTGGCCACGCTGGCTTCAGAGTCATGATGTGAAGCCTTCTTTCGTTGCCGGCATAAGGAAGCATTCAGGAGGGTAGCTCTAGACACACCAGAAAAGCAAAATCCTGCCCTCTAGGTCAGGACTGTTTCTCTTCCAGCACTGCCCCCAGTTCCTCCAACATTCTTCAGTGCTGCCATCTCCAATGCTTGCTGCTCCTTTCTTGCCTGCCCCCAGTTACGGCAGGAGCAGGATGCTGCCAACCCATGTTCCCTCTCTTTGCTTGCTGGTACATCGGTGGGAAACAGTCATATATCAGGCTCTGGGAGGAGGTTCAAGAAAAAGAGCAGACTCCCCTCTGGTTCTTTCACTGAGGTTTTCACATCCCTTAGAAAAAAAAAAAATTGAAAAACAAATCCACTTTTCATTACATGAGTCCTTTGAGTCTGTTGGTGAAACTGATACTACAGAAATATACATTCCGGTGTGCTGCCTTCCCGCTCTATAATGGTTCTTGCATTAGGAACTGGGGGCAGGGGAGCAGCGGTCCATTTACTTTAGTAAAGATTGTTATTGAATGAAACCTTTAATGGGGTGTTTATGCTCCTACTCAGCTAAGAGCTCCGAGCTTGTGGCAGAGTAGTCTTTCCCTCCACCTTGACAGCTATTAGAGAATCAATACAGGTAATCCCTGAGCTGACCGCCAGCACCCGCTGCTGTGGGGCTCCCACTGTGGTGGGGTCACTTGTGGGAAAGACAGACTTCTCTGGTGAGTGACTTGCCACAGTACCCCCACCACCAGTGCACTGGGCAGTGTCCTCCGAGCTATGTGAAGCTCTGCAGCTCCAGAGGGAATGATACTGACTCCACTTAGATTAAGCTAGAGGATGGACTCTATACTTCCTCTGTAGGGAACAGGGACCTCACAGCTCGATTTTACTTCAGGGATTATCCGTGAATTGCACGTTTTGACCGGTATAATCCAAGAAATCACCCCTTTCCCCTTCCTTCATCCGCAGTGGACGTTTTCTTTGCCCCTGGTTTTACTTAGTGACCAAGGTGTCTTCTACTGGCTCTGCTCAGTCAGAGGGAGAGATTGCATTTTCTCACTGCTGCTTTGCAGACTGATAATATGTACTGTAGTTTGCAGGCCTGTGTGACATTCTCACACTGAGGCATGCAACGCTACTCTCTACACTACCAAATTGCTGGGCTAGCCAGATGTTAGTCCTGTGACAGAGGTTAGTCCTGTGAGTTTAAGTCTGTTTTGCCACTGCTGCTGTGCAGAAAAACTGGAATTTCAGCACAGTCCCTACAGTAGGAGCTGCTGCTGAGTGACTGACTGGGGATGGGAATGAAGTAGAATGGCTTGGGCCTTGCTGTAGGACAGGCAGAGGCGGTGTGATACTCTCCTCTGCTGCTGTCCTGTACCCCAGGTGTCAACACCCAACTACAGGCACCTTTGAGGGACTGGCTTTTCAGAAAAGGTATTCACTGGTGGAGATTAAGCCACTTCAAAGTTTGAGTCAAACACCACAAAAACACAGACAGTTGCTGAAGATCTGGATATGCTTTACATGAGGTCGAAAAGGAAGGAAAGAAGAGTGTGGCGGCAGAGTCTCACACTGCTCCTGTACCCAAGGCTCTGCACTACGTACATTAAGGAGAGACAGAAGGGAGAAACTGCAAGGGGATGTGTGTGAGGAGAGAAAAAGTGTGACAGCAGCTGTGTCTATTGGGGTGAAACAAACACCAACGCTGCTTTGGAATCATGTAGAGGACTAGGGCCCCAAGGAATGGCTTTCTTAAGAAGGGGACAGCCAATCAGGGCTCTCATGGTGAATGATCTCTCCTGTTTAATGGACAGTTTGCCGCTGATCAATATTTGTGGCATTATCTTAAAGTCACTAAGCTCTTGCTGCTTTTCATTTTTCCTCAGTGGTTAACCACCTCCCTCTTCTCAAGAGTCCCCCAGGGTGAGCGGCTTGACAGAGGCTGGGGCAGCAGGGGGATGGGGACCAGGTGTTTGAAGAACAGGGATATGCAAGAGATGCTGGAGGCAGCAGATGTCCCTAGCCAGGCCTTTTGTTCCCTCACACTCACCAGCCCAAATTCTGGGAACACCTTTTTGTTTTTGTCTCCCCATTGTGATTCATCCAGAAGCAGCTTCTCAGGAGTTAGTCGTAGAGTCTCATCTCTCTCTCTCTGCATCCCACTGCCCCAAGAAAACAGCTGATTGCCCTCAAACCCTGGTTTCTATTTAGATCACTTTCTATTATCATTTAAAAAACCCTGATAGAGTTAATGCAGAGCACTGAAAATCAGTGTCTTACGGGGCTGATTAGTCTCAATGACGACTTGCTGCTCCACTTGGCAGGACCATTTCTAATTCTTATTAAGGGAAAGAAGAGACAGGGAGCACACATCCTTTCCTTTAGTAAATGCAGTGAAAATGTGACCCCGGATAGGGATGTCACTCTACAGCTAGTTTAAGCCCAACTAAGTGAGAAACGTAGGTACCTATTGTACATAGTGTATTATTATAGTCACAGTCATAAAAAAATAACACTTCTGTCCTATATTTGAACATGCCAAGAAATGTGATCTAATGCACCTTGTAAAGGTTAGGTCCAGTCCCCTGAGAACTGCAGGGATGTCCTGCTTTCTGCTGCCTCAATCAGAAATGGCTAGCAGGAGCATGGAGCATCATGTGCACTCAGGTGGAACCTGGCAGCTGGGGCTGCCCAGAAAAAAGTTGGAACCTTTACAGTTGGTCACAAATATTCTCCCTTTAATTGAACTTGCAGTGCAGCCTCCTTGCACGTGGCCTCCTGCGTAGTGTAGTCATCCTAGGAACCTGTCACACAAAAACCTGCAGTGTATTTACATGCTAAATACATGCTAACTCCCTCCCCCTTTTTATCTGTGTATAAGTATCTGAAATCCCACTGCTGGAGTGGCACATTCACTAGTTTGCTGACAGCATGGCTACAAAAAGGTGCAAATAGTAAATATGTAAATCCTAGGGAAGGAAAACGCTCATGCCAGGTACAACCCTGTCTGGCAAAGACAAAAATACGTTTGCATTGACAATCGCTGCATTTTCCTTGCAGGAAACTAAAATCTGCCGTGGGCTGGCAGGCAGCTCAGCTTGCCCTCCCTCCTGCTCTGTTGCTTTATTTCCCCCCACTCTGCGGAGCCAAGTGCCATCCTCACAGTCCCCAGTCCCAGCACAGCTGGGACTCACTATTCAAGAGAGATGACACTACAGGGTATTGCAGCTGGGAGTGAACTCAATCTAGAACTGAATGGCCTCGGCTTTCAGCAGCTATTGGGGCACTTAAGGCCCAATCCATCAAGACACTGGGCGCCTTTGACTTCCAATGCAGTCAGCTGCCACCCAGCAGGACAGGGACAAGAATTCTCAAGAGACAGTTTGACTGTAAAATGACCCACAAATGACATAGAAAACACCTTTTATCCATTTTCTAGTACCTCAAATACACAACTGCACTGCATGTATCAGAAAACAAGCCATAGCTCATTAGTGTACGTTACAGCCTCCAAAAATTTATTTTCATTATTTGCACAAATGTATTTGTAATAATATTAATACTTTGCATCAAAATTTACATACACAGTTTTAATGTGCAAAACAACCAGTACAATCACAAGTATAAATAAAACCCTTCACATACTCCTTTACGGGCAATACATCAAATACTGTGGAAAGGTGCAAATGTTTTAGTACAAAGTATTTGAGTTTTCTCCAAGAAGAAGAAAATGCACGCAAGTAAGAGCACAACAGATGCACCATTTAAACAAACAACCCTCATTCCGAAGAAGCAAGGTTACCTGTACTGAAAACTAACCATGCATTCCGTAGTACTTCAAAAGCCATTCCTAGTATTTACATTTATGCCATTTGTAGTTGATTTCACCAAGTCTTGAGTTATTTAAGGTACCAAACCAGCAAAATCTTCACATACATAATCATGTTTCTGTTGGCCACTATTCTGTATGTTTGTGGGAAATGAGCAGCTGGAAGAAAGATGCAGTTCCCCTACCTGCATGGTTTGTAGACACAGGTACTGTGATAATTTTTCTGCTCTGGAGTGAATTTTACCTATTCAGAGGTCAGGAGTTCAGCCCTCAACATGTACAAAAATGAGAATGTGATTTTCATTCTACCCTAAAACAAGTACAATGCAAGTGGACTTGCTTATTTTAAATGCTGGCTGGTGTTGGACCTCTATATTTTACTTCTGAGTGGTACAATAAATATTTTAAGACTATTTAACCGTAAAAACAATGAGGAAAGAGCAACTCAAGTACAATAAAAGTTACAAAAAGTTACAAAAATTAGTGCAAATCAATACATTTATGGATACAGTATCTGCAGAATATAATTACCTGTACAGCTAACATTTTTTTTCTAGTTCTATGTGGTATTTTAAAAACACTGTTAAACTTGGCACAAATCCCCTCCTTTCTTACACTTTATGTGCAAAGTCCTTATTGATCCAAGTTGATCTAGGATACTTAGAAGGGGGTCTCATCATCCTAGTAACATCAAACTACCCGTGTTCATCCAGCAGCTCTGGTGAGGGCTCCCATTATCTCTCCTGGATGCAGCACAGTCCCAGACAACAGGGAGCCCCTCTCATGCGCACAGCCTCCTGCCAATTGTACTTGAAAATACATAAGAAGCCTGAATTAATCACTCCTGAATGCTTGTGCGGGTCAGTGAGAAATGTAGAATGATACCTTCTAGTCCTCCCATGGAGGCAAAGGCTTTGCTGCAGTCTGGGGAAGGAATTTCACATGCAGAATTTTAGGCACGGAGGAACCCTGGCATCACCTATTCCTATAATTTAAATCTAAAATTTTGAGCAGAGGAAAGGAGTGCCACTACAGCAGTCAAACTTCCCTCCTACCTGTGACGATTAGGGTATGGGAGGAGAGGAAAGGTGGAAGGCTGAGTAATGAATGTTCCCCTTCACCCCAGAGTGGCAAAAAAACCTCCTTCCCCCTGTGATCAGTCATATGCCCTGGGTCCAGAGACTGGACCTACCCCAAGAGTCACTGCAGAGGTAAATGTCACCTGTTGTGTGTATACAACCATGCACAAACACATACACGTAGGCAGATACACGCATGAGCTGGTCCGGGACACATCTGTGGGGGTTCCTGACTAATGAGCAGCATGAATCTTCATGTGGAAGTTGTAATCCTCCAGCTCAGGGAAATGCTGGCCGCACACGGAACATGTGCATCCCTTCTCCTTGCTGTGTGTGCGCCGCACGTGGCTGTCATGGGCTGCGTGTGAGGCAAAGGCTTTGCCACAGTGCTTGCACTTGAAGGGCTTCTCTCCTGAGTGCTGGCGGATATGAGTACGCAGGATGCTGGATGCTGTGAATGCCTGAATGGGTAGAGATCAGAAAGGGGATAGAGTAGGATGTAAGTTGTTTTCACATACATAATCCCCACCTTCAGCTAACTCAGATCACACCAGAAACACTGTACCCTGCAAATTAAGCCCTGAAAGAGTTTACATCCTCGGATAACTGAAAAAAAAACCCCAAAACCCCCAGCAAAGAAGAACAGAAACTCACAGCTATTGCTACATAGATGTAACTGAGTCCATGGAGATAGATGAAGTTGAGAGAAAGATTTCTGACCAGAGATACTAATAAATATCTTCTACATGTCAAAGGTTAGAAGTCAATACTGTGCTAATTAGCTTTGCAGCTCCTTTGTGTTCAGGAAACATAATACAGGCTTGCCTTTCTATTTTCAACTTTTTCATTAACCTGACATTCAGCTGCTGATGAATTCATCCAGGCAGTCCTCTATACCTCTTCTGTGGGTTCATTTTCCCTGCTCCTCCTTCAGTCAGACCTTCCAGCCTGTTCCCCCAACACTACACACACTTGAGTAGCAAACTGTGCCCTTTCTCACTCGGTCATAAAAGACTCCCCCCTCCATTTGGATAAAACCCTTTCACCACAATTTGATCAGGAATGCTGCAAAGTTGCAAGAGACACTTTCAGGCCCTTCACTATTTGCCGAACACACAAAATAATAAAGCCTTTCTAGTAAGCTTTCATAGCAAATAGCAATATTTCTCTGATACCTCTCCACAGGAACCATAGAGCACAAATAGACTGGAGATTTCTATACATAAGACCCCGAAGGGGTATGTATCAAGGGAGCCAAAATGTGTTTGAGGGACAGAACGGTGATATTGATCCAACACCGTTCCTTTAATCTCACAAGGCTGCTGAAATAGTGACTTATTTGCTTTCCCAGTAACAGAGCTGAGAAAGCAAAGCCACTGTTAGAGGTAGAAGAGGAAAACAGGAATCATGATTGCAAAAGGATCTCCTTCTAAGGCTCTTTACTTCAGGATACTTCAGCTGTGTTAGTCCTGCCAGTTGTAAACAAACCTCCCTCTAAAACCAGGGGCAGCTTACTACATACATATATACATGCTGACGATGCTTCTACATTGCATGGACTCTCCATTTCACCAATATGCATTCAGCAGCAGCCTGTACATCCACCCTCTGTCTGACGGGCAAGCTGTCACCTCAGGGAAAGCTCACCTGAATCATCCCTGCCGTGATGGGCAGTAACAGCTGAGCACACTTCTGATCACTGCTCTGTTCATGTTCTATTGCAAATAAAACCTTCACGGCCAGCTGCACACTAGCAGGTAAGCATGCACAAATCTGCATCATGTAGGTTCAGCTTATAGATCAAATCTCTTTACAGCGATCCAGAAGCAGTGTCACTAGTATAAAAAAACCTATCTGATGAAAATATGGAATATTGGATCTACCTGTGTGCCTGGAATGGTATTTTAAATGTTCTCAAGATTTCCTAGACCTTATGTCTGCAACAGATTACTGGGCTGGGATGAACCACAAATTTAATGTCAGACTGATAACCAACTTAAGTACAAGTAAAGAAACTAAATGCTTCAGAGAAGAGATGGATGGATGGATGGATGGATGGATGGATGGATGGATGGATGGATGGATGGATGGA
>WEKX01012599.1:63627-99888 GCA_013390025.1 Pitta sordida
TTCAAATTTTACATCTTCACTCGTTCTAGGGTTTTCTCCTAGGATACATCTGCTCTCACCTGTCCCGGAAGGGGCAAGGCAAGGCAAGAGCAAAGGCAAGGGCAAAGGCAAGGGAAGGGAAGGCAAAGGGAAGGGAAGAGAAATAGGTATTTGGAGAATTTTCNGACACATTTGTAGGGGCGCTCCCCAGAGTGAACCCTCATGTGTTTATTCAGGCTGGAGGATTGAGAAAAGCTCTTGCCACATACGGAACACTGCGAGGGGAGAGTGGGCAAAGAAAGGCTTAAATTAAAATGAAGCATACAACAGCATAGGTAAAAAGAAAAATTAGGTATATGGATGATGTGTGCATGTATTTTGTTACATGTACAGTAATCCTTCGAATATCATGGGGANCAGGAATTATCTAACTGTGCTGTCTCAAGCACTTAAACTTGCCTTTCCTTTGCCTTAAGGAAGCCTGATTTTCCACTTCCAGTGTTCCTAGAGAAAACCAATGCTAGAGAAACGTGTTTGGTGGAGACGAGTAAATCTATATCAAAGATTTGCTTTCATTAGTTGAAAATCTTCTCCACATTGAATATAAACCTTTTGACTCCTGTTTGCTCCAACAGAAACAGATATAAATGCTGATCAATTCTCAGACTGATCGACGTAGGGTTGGGTCGGGGGAGGGGGGGATAGGAAACATGAGACATCATCATTCCTGATCCTGGATAAGTGAAGCACCTTTAAAAACAAGTTAACCCCACAGATGTAAGAGAAAAGGACCAACAACTATAAGAAAACATCCAAAAAGCCCAGGAGAAATTTTGTTTCTTTTTAAACTGTCAGTGAGACTCTGGGTTTTATTTTCCCCTTAAATATCTTCAAATAAGATTTGCTGCACAAGACAAACTCTTCCTTCACTGGCAGAGCAGTCCCACCAGGGAACTCCCGGGGAGACTGGAGGAGGGAGAAACATCACCAGCATCTTGTCTGGGACAAAAAACCACTTTTTAATCAGTCCCCCGGGAATGGCCGGTGGCTAAAGAGAGACTCAGGACTGGGCTTACCTTGTGAGGTCTGTGCTTTTCGTGAACGTGGAGAATATGGATCCTCAGCCTTTCTCTTTTTTCAAAAGATCGATCACAAAGGTGACAAGGAAATTTGCGGTCCCCCTGGTCCACGCAGCGAGTGTGCTTGAGGTGTTTGTCCCGGTAGTACTTGTAGGCAAAAACCTTGCCGCAGCGCTCACACTTGAAGCTCTCCCCTGCTTCTGTACAGTAGAAGGGACAGTACCACCTCTCCATTACACCACGGCAAAAGGGACTCAGCTCAAATCTGCAGCCTTGTCAGAGCTGGGACTCAACGGGGAATTTTAAGTCTTCAGGAGGGTAGTAGCAGTAAGCGGATGGGGGCAATATCACTAACGAAATTCACTGTCGGGTATCCTAAGCATTCGCACCGCTCCTTTCTAACGGAGGGAAACAACCTAGAGCTCACAGCCTGCTAAAACTTTGTTGAGTTTAGGTACTGACTCCTGCAAAGACAGGATTTCATCCTCTATCTCCATAAGCAGTGAACGAACATTTGAAAAACAACAAAAAGCATCTCCCCATACGGAACCATTGCCAGGTATTTCTTGTCAATCATCGTCCGTAAATTTACTTCCCACCCCTCCAAAGAAAATAATTTGGCACGCCTTTTCTATCGTTTTCAATTAATTATCGACCAAAATATCACATTTGCTTTGTTTCCTTTTGTATCTCAAACCGTTCTGAAGTGCTGAATTCAGTAACAGCACCGAAAATTTTTCTGTGTTTACACATCCTTTTCTGTCTTTAATAAGCGTTACTTTGGCTTAAGCTTTCAGATGAACGAACAATTTTAACATCAGTCTGAATTACACACTTCCAGACGAAAGGTACAAAAATTTCCGTGCCAATTTTCTTTCTCCCTTTCTGCCGCACCCAGTCGACCCATCCCTTCCCCGCTCGAAATCTTCCCGCATTGACACAAATCTGTTTTCTACATAAGTTTTGATTTTAAGAACGCCATACTTTCCGGATGTTACAATCAGAGGTGTCCTACTCCACACCCTCTCGGGCTAAGTGCATTTGGCATTTCTTTTGCAACCAGAATCGGCGTTATAGGATCGGGACGACTTCAGCCTGCCTCATTTACTGAGAGCGTTAATTGCGTGAAAAATATCACGAAGTCAGGTGTGCGCAATCGTAAGATGAAACAGGATAAAAAATGGAATGAGCCCGAAAAGCCCGTGTTCTCCGCAAAACGGGGCCCCATATCAACGGCGTCAAGGAGCCAAGGGAAGCTCAGCCCGTGATCACCAGATGTTTTATAATCGCCAGACCAACACTTTTAACTCCCCTAGGGACCGAGCTGCCTGGGCAGAGGGGGACACTCTGGGTGCAAACCCCGGGCTCCCCGGCGCCGAGGGCAAGCTGCTGTTTCGGGGTGCTGGAGGCTGCAGGATCGGGCAGAACCGACAGACCGGGACTGTGGGGCCATCGCCCCCTCGAGCACCCCTGCCACAGGGCTCGTCAACCCACCAGCAGCTCATCCCAGGGTCCGGGAAGATTTTGAAATAAAACTGAGATGGGAAAAAGTGGCGTTTGTGTTTCTTTACCTCCCGTTCGTGCGAATCTAATCCTGGCCAGGTACACGTCCGTGGGAATGAGGGACAGCATCCCCCGAGGGATTACTGGCAGGCTCACCTTCGAGCTGCTGAGGAGGTTTCTTGCCCTCCGGCGTGCTCTTCAAGCTGATGGGGATGCCCAGGAACTGCACGTAGCAATCGCCGTACCACACCAGCAGCTCCTGCTTAGGGAAGATTTCCTTGCAGGTCTCGTAGAAGATTTCTCCCTGGTGCTGGATAGCCGTCAAATTCTGCTCGTCGGGGAACCTGGCACAGTTCACCAAGGACATCCAGTTGCCAGCGGCGCCCTTCCCGTCTATGAAGTGGCTCAAGCGATCGTATTCAAAGATCTGCAGAGCAGAGAGAGCACGGTCAGGTTTGACCGACAGTTCCCGCACGCACACGTCCCGCTCACACCAGTCCCACCACCCACACTGGGCCGAGCCCCCCTTGAAGGCTGCGGGAGAGGGGCGGCTGAGAACCTCCGCCCGGCTCCGCGCTGGGGGTGCGGGCTGAGACCAGCGGTGCCTCCGGTACCTCCCACATCAGCGAGTTATCGTCGTAAGTCTTGATCTCGCTGATGTTGACCACTTTGCCTTGGAAAGGGCCGAAACGGACTCCTTTGGGGATAGGGTCCGTGCAGAAGACTCCGAGCTGACACAGGTCCCCGTAGGCCACCCGCATCACCGAGAGCCCTGCGGGGGACAGGGGGCTCAGTGCGGGGCGGGCGAGCGAGTGCAGCGCGGAGCGCGAGTGGTCGCATGCCCTACCTTCGGGAAGCTGCAGTGAGTCCCGGTCCCCCAGCGGGACGGAGGAGTCCGCAGCGCCTGCAAAAGAGGGACCCCTTCTTAAACCCATCACCGACCCTTCAGGAGCGAGCCTTGCCTCCCCAACAGAGGCCGCAGCCCGAATCGCTCCCCGGTTTTTTCGAGGTGTGGGCTCATAACGCAAGAAAGCCACAGGGAAGGGAAGCCCAACGTGCCCCCCAGATATGCCCCTCGAGCCCGGCCGGCGGGGCATAGCCTGCACCCCTTTGAGAGCTGTCCCCCAACCCCCGCACACCCGGCTGCAAGGACAGACCTGCCGCCCGGTGCCACCCTCGCGCTGCCGTCGAAGACCCCCTTACCCGAGCTGGCGGGAGATACCCGGAGCCCCGAAATGGCGTGGAGGTTCCCGGTCGGCTGGCTGCTCCGGAGCGCCCCGTACAGCACCGCATTGAGCTCCTCCTCGGTGAAGTGGTACCTGTAGCTGTGCCCGGCGGCCGGGCTGCCGGCATCCCTGTGCGGGAGGCTCGGGTAGGGTGGCGAGGGCATCCCCAGGGTCCCCGTGCCGCGAGCCGAGCCCTCGCTGGGACGGAAGGGGCCCGGCAGCTTGGTGTAGAGGGGCAAGGGCAGGTTGGGGAAAGGCTCGGCGGGCAGGGCGGGAGGCTGGCTCAGGAAAGCGGGGACCCTGCTGAAGGTGAAAGGAGGCAAAGGCGGGGACGAGGGGACCAGCCCGCCCAGGGCTTTCAGGGGCTGGAAAAAGTCGGGGGCCCCCTCGAAGTACTGGGTGGGAGGGAGGAAAGTGGGATAGTAGGAGGCGAGGCTGGCAGCACTCATCCCGAGCGCGTCTCCTCCGGGGATCCAATCGCTGGACAGAGCCATGTCGGGATGAGCTGTCCGGGAAGGGAAAGAGGGAGCTGCCGGGAAGCAGAGGAGTAGACACCTGAGAGCTGCTGGCGCGGGGTCCTGCTGCGGGGCGGGATAGAGTCGCAAGAGTTGCCGCTCTCCGCCCTCCACCGCCCGGCGCCGTCGGGGCGAGCGGGCCGGCCGCTGCTAGCCCCCTGCGGCTGTATGGGCCGGAGCAGTGGGGCGGGAGGGGGGCAGGTGGGGCGGTCTGCCCTGGGGGTCGCACAGCCGAGGCGGCGGGCGAGGGGATGTTTTTTCCCCGGGGCGGAGCAGCAGCTACTCAGGGAGCGGTCAGGCTGCCCCTCTTCCCGTCGGGTTAGGGGGTCGCGACGGGGTGGAGTCCTGCCTCCCGAACTCACCATCTCCGCCTCCAGCTTTGCTCTCCGCCTCTCCAAGACCCGGTCGGGGGTCCAGGCCGCAGTGCAGTGAGGTCAGCCTCCCTCCAGGGCAGGAGGTTGGGGTACGGGACTGATACTCCCAGCGTGTGATCAGCTGGTGCCGGAGGGGAGCGTCTTGCCAGGCAGGGCCCGCGGCCCCCGTACGATGTCTCAGCGGTTGCAGGTGTGGGGTTTGGGCATGGAAAGGCAAAAAACATCTCTGTAATCCAGTCATCTCTTGATGACCGGAACATGCAGCAGCAACATGCTACCAGTCCCCGTAGGTTTCACGGGCACTGGTGAGACGCATTTACTCTAGCTTGGCGCAGCCTGTTAGGCGCTTAGCAGCACACTGGGCTTGTCCTGGGGTTTTCATTGCTCCACGACCAGGCCGTGGCAGTGACCTGCCCAGAACGGGACCTGGGAAAGCTCTGGCCCTAGCCTCCTGCAAAGGTGTTGGGTGACCCCCTTCTGCAGGGTTTCATCCTGATTTTTATGGTGTTTCTCCTTCCTTCCAGGTGGCAATGTGGCACAACTGCTATCAAAGGGGGACTTGGAAGGGATTGCAGGATCCCAGGAGCCCAGGTGTGTTCTTTGTCCATGCAGGATGTAAATACCTGCTGGTGCAGGGAGATGGGAGAAATCTTCAGCCCAGGACAAAGCCCCGTACAGGATGGGTAACTGCAGAGCTCTCCTTTGAGTAGCTCGTTCCAGTGACGTTGCACACGCAGGGGAGGGATAGGGTGGCTTCTGCTGCACTGCAGAGAGCTTGGGGACTTGCAGCCATGGGTCTCCCTCAGAGAAAAGGCAGCATAGAGCTTCCTGGGGCACAGCATAGCGTGAGCCAAACTGCACACAGACATAGCTGGAAGTCTAGATGCCAATTCAGTGATTATAGGTGGTGTGCTATAAAAAATTATTAATGTAGTTCTACATGATCCCCTGTAAAACATTGTCCTCATCCCAAGGAAGGGATGCACGAGGTAGCACTTAAAGCAGCCTTAAACAGAGAAACTGTGGTTCCAGACACAGCCATTCCCTGCACTTGACCAGAGGTGAAGCCATCCTTTCAGTCCTTATTTTTCATCCGGTCTGAGTGAAGTTCTCTGAAAGAGTATTTGAGAAAGGAAAGAATCATTGGGTGCCCCGAGAGAATCAGTGTGTTCAGCCCACCCTCCCTCAGGCACTGTAATTCCTACCTACCAAAAGCTTCGATTTGCATTCTCACCTTAATTTTTCTTCACTCAGGACATAAACACTAAAACAACAAGCACACAACACTATCGAGAGAGACCCAGAACTGATCTAGGCTCCCTCAGCTCCCAGGACCTCTTCTACAGCCAGCCCAGCACATCTCTGTCCCAAAGCTGAGTGGGAACATTTATGTGTTTTGCATTAAATATATCGGGCTAATTCTCCTACCTACAACCTTGTTCTCCATCCTAACCTCTGTTTGCAAGACAAAAGTACTGAATACACCAGGGAAGCCAATATTCACAGGAGACTTAGGGAGAAGGTAGGAATGCAGCTTTCTGAAACTTGCTTGAGATAGTCCCTTAGCTTAAATAGCCTGGCTTTTTTGTTGTATTTTTATTTTTTAAAATTTTCTCTGCATTGTTCCAAATCTGTTATTTGTAAGACAGAATTGATGCAATGCTTTAGGGAATAGTTTCAGGCAGGCAGTTTAACACGGCTTTATTGATGTATCAGTAGTGTAAAAGTAGTACCAGCATTAATCTGATTTACAGGAATAAACCTTTGAGCTCTGATTGCATAGAAAAGTTTGAATTACATTTAGAACTAAAGTGTTGCCAGATAATCTGAAATCTTCTGACAATTCTGCATCCAGGTATCACACTACAGGAAGACTGAAAGGGACTTGTGGAGGAGACATGGTCATATTGGGTATTCAGGAGAAATTAAGACAAATGCAGTATGAAATTTTTAAATTCTCATTATTACTTAATGGTAGACATGCCCAGAAATAAAATGTTTTCTTCTTCGAGAAGCTTGATGGCAGAGAGCCCAGGAGAAGAAAAGAGCTTGAGACTCTCTTCCACTATACTGCAGATAAATCTTAAGAGGTTTTAACATTCCCTAACAGTTTAAAGGTATTTTTTGCATTAAAAAAGTCCTAGCTTTAGGGAGAGATGTGAAGGAGGCAGAAGTGCAGGCACTCAGAGGCACCCCCAGGAGTCCAGTCATGGACACCCGTGGATGGCCCCAACCCTGTGGCCCCTCATTTCTGATTTTATGTCTTGTTACAAAATAATCAGAGCAGTCTACTAGCTTTCCTTCCCTGCTGCAGGGTGATAAGAGTGTATTCCTTCTCTGCAGTGATGTGAGGATGCATACTAGGAACAACATCAAGGAACATTCCTGCAGGCTGCTTGCATAGCATTCAGTTGCCTAAGTGGTTTAAGCGTTGTCTCCTTGGGCTGATCCAGATGTCTTGATCCAAAAAATTTCATCCAAGTCCTCCTATCCTCTCAGTTTGGACACAAGCTCCTCCTCATCACTCTTATGCCAACGCTACATCTCCCTTACACCAGGCTTAAAGCGGTCTGCTTCCTACACATTCCCAAACACAGAGGATATACCTATGAGTAGCCCCTCGATCCTCCAAAGACTGGCAGCTCCTGATGCCCAGCACTTACACTGATGTGGGAATCCCTGCGATAGCGTCAGATGCTGTCATGGAAATAACCTGAACTGCAATTTAGATCAGGTCAGAGCAGAAATGGTTTATTCTTACGGACAGGGAGCAGAAAAGCAACTGACTCTGCTGATAGACTATTAAAAAAGGAGAAAACACATTAAAGTCCTTCACCTTTCCTTTTCCATTACTACATAGTTGTATCTATAGATACAGCTGCATTTTAACCAATAGCTTTGTGACTTCACTAAACCAATCCATCGCTCTCACCCCACTCCAAATATACTGAGTAGACAGTTAACTGAAAAATGTCCGAGAAAAAGTTAGAGAAGCCAGTTTAAATTTGCAGCAAACCAATCCTGTCAATAGAGGTCCTTTTCCTTTTGCTGGAGCAGGCCACTGAGTGGGTACGTGAGCCCTAGGCAGGAATATCTGCGTTCTCATCTGTCAAAGACACTGCCCACATTTTGCAGCGAGCTGAGAAAATTCCTTCAGTCAGGATCCCTGTGGGTCCTTCCAGCCTCTTGAGTAGTTGTAGTGTGAAGTGATAGAAAGAAGTATAGCCTGAAACTTGTGTGGTAGAGAAATTTTTCAAGCAATAGGAATTTTCCCACCTCTCCTGTACTGTCTTCTCAGGAACATCACCTAGGGAGAAATTTCTGAGCACACCACAGAAGCTGGACCAGCTTCACTGATTTCCTTCTATGACAGGGTAACCTACCTACTTGAAAAGCCAGTAGATGTAATCTGTTTGAGCTTCAACAAAACTTTTAATACTCTTTCTCACAGTATCCTTCTGGACAAAATGTCCAGCATACATCAGCACGGGTTAGATGACACCTTGAGTATTGTATTCAGTTCTGGGCCCCTCAGTTCAAGAAAGATGTCGAGGNTACTTGTATTATGTGATGTGTGAGTAACTGGCTTACAGGTCAGGCACAAGTTATAATGAATGTGGTAACATCAGGCTGGTGTCTGGTCACTAGTGGGGATCTTCAGGGCTCCATCTTCGGCCCAGCACTCTTCAACGTCTTCATTCAACAAGACCAAGTACAGGATCCTTCACTTTGGCCACAACCATCCCATGCAGTGCTACAGGCTGGGGACAGAGTAGCTGGAGAGCAGCCATGCAGAAAGGGATCTGGGAGTACTGGTTGATAGGAAACTGAACATGAGCCAGCAGTGTGCCCAGGTGGCCAAGAAGGCCAACGACATTCTGGCCTATTACCAAGAATAGTGTGGCCAGCAGGACTAGGAAAGTGACTCTTCCCCTTGTTAGGCTGCATCTTTAGCACTGTGTCCAGTTCTGAGGCCCTAAATTTAGCAATTTAATATAATTTAGCAATTAGATACTGAGGTCCTGGAGCATGTCCAAAGAAGGACAATGAGCATGGTGAAGGGAGTGGAACACAAGTCCTATGAGGAGTGTCTGAGGAAGCTGGGGTTGTTCAGCCCAGAGAAGAGGTGGCTCAGGGAAGACCTTATCGCTCTCTACAACTGCCTGAAAGGAGGTTGTAGTCAGGTAGGGGTTGGTCTCTTCTCCCAGGCAACCAGCAGTAGGACAAGAGGACATAGTCTTAAACTACACCAACAGAGGTTTAGGTTAGACATTAGGATGAAGTTCTTTACAGGGAGAGTGATTTGGCACTGCAATGGGCCGCCCAGGGAGGTGGTGGAGTCACCACCAGAAAAGACTGGATGTGGCAATTAGTGATATTGTCTAGTTGACAAGGTGGTGTTCAGTCAAAAATTGGACTTGATGATCTTAGAGGTCTGATTTAAGGAAAATCAGTCAGGACTCAAGGTAGTTGCTTGCAAGCAGAGAAAAAAAGTTCATTTTGGCCCAAGAACCAAGAAAAGAGAAACAGCAATGTCCCCTGCCCTGTCAGGTGCCAAAAGCCCCCGCCCAGATTTGCCACCCATTTTTATATCCTTGCCTCATACATATGGAAATTACTCCATGAATATGCATCCCTTGAACATTTTGTCATAAATGTCAACTTTAACTGCTTTAAGACGTTCGACCAATCAGCTCCGATGTTTCACATTCTTTTCCCCTTACTTTGGGTAGCACTGTCTTTTGTTTACCCTTCAGGACTGGGAGACAAGGTTTTTCACCTTTAATATTCAGTCTTAATTTTCAGGCCAAGTGAATGATTTTAAAATCTACAAATCCTAGAATTCACTAAAATTTCACAATTTCACTAAAATTCCTAAATCTCTAAGCTTCTACCTAACTCACTAAAATCTATAATTTTCTGAATCCTCAAATCAGGTCTTTTTTAACCTATGTGATCCTGTGATTACTGACTCGGACATAGGACTTGAAGGAAGACTAAGTAAGTTTGCTGATCACACTAAATTGGGAGGAGCTGTTGACTCCCTCAAGGGTAGAGAGGCTCTGAAGAGAGACTTCAACAAATCTGAGAGATGAGAAATCACCAGCTGTATGAAGTTTAATAATGGTAAGTGCCAGACTCTCTGTGTGATATAGTGTATATACACTAGGGAATGAGAGACTGCAAAGCAGCACTACAGAAAGAGACTGGATGTTCAGGTCAGTGGCAACTTGAATATGAGTCAGCAGTGCCCTGGCAACCAGGAGGACCATGTCCTGATGTGCATTAAGCACAGCATTGTCAGCTGGTCAAAGGAGGTGATTGTCCTGCTCTGCTCTGCACTGACGTGATCTCACCTGGAGTACTGCGGGCAGTTTTTGGGCACCACAATGTAAAAAAGTGATTGAGCTTCAAGAGTGTCCAAAAGAGGGCCATGAGGATGGTGAAGGGTCTGGAGAGGAAGCCTTAGGAGAAGTGGCTGAGGAAATTTGGTTTGTTCAGTGTGGAGCAGTCTGAGGGGAGACCTTATCACAGTCTTCACCATCCTCATGAGGGGAAGCAGAGGGGCAGATATTGATCTCTTCACTCTCCAGATCAGTGACAGGACTTGAGGAAATGGAATAAAGCTGAGTCAGGAGACATTTAAGATACAGTATATCCCCACTGCATTGTGACCCCTCCATTACGACCCCGCGGATTTGCCAGGAAAATTTCTTGCAATTCAGTTTCAGGGATCTGCGAGGTTTCTCGGCTGANGTACAACTGTATAAGGAAAAGATTTTTCTCTCAAAGAGGGGTTGAGCACTGGAACAGGTTTGCCAAGGAAGTGGTCACACCACCAAGCCTATCTGAGTTCAAGAAGTGTATGGGCAATGCTCATGCTCATTGTGTGATCTCTGACGTGTCCTATGCAGTTCCTGCTGCCCCAGTGAATGAGCTGGACCTCTGACTCTCCAGTGGACAGAGGGCCTGAATGTTATCTCAGGTCCTTCCCCTCCATAGAGGGTCCTTCACCATGGAGTCTTTAGCATGTCTTTAGCACCTAACTTCAGGAAAGGTGGGGGGAACATCACATTGGATGCCACTGAAACTTGTCACCTGGCCTGTTCCCTGTGCCCAAACTACTGCTGCTCTTAAAGGCAAAATCTTTCAAAGACCCCCAGAAGGATTCCAGGTCCTCAGGGGTGGAGAAGTAACAAAACAGGCCTCCCATTTGTGCTGGTTTTGGCTGGGGTAGAGTTAATTTTCTTCACAGTGGCTAGTATGGCACTGTGTTTTGGATTTGTACTGAACACAGGGTTGACAACATAGTGATGTTTTTGTTATCGCTGAACAGTGCCTTCACAGAGCCAGGGACTTTTCTGCTTTTTGTACTGCCATGCTGACATGGAAGTTTGGGCTGCACAGGAGGTTGGGAGGAGACACAGCTGGGACAGGGGGCCAGAAATGACCAAAGGGATATTCCATATTCCATATGGCATGGTGCTAAGTACATATAAAGTGGGGGGGAAGAAGGAAGAATGGGGGAATATTTGATGTGATGGTATTTGTCTTCCCAAGTAACCACTACTTGGGGCCCTGCTCTCATGGAGATAGCTGCCTGCTCACTGGAAGAAGTGAATCGATTCCTGGTTTTTCCTTTGCTTCTGTGTGTGGCTTTTGGTTTCCCTATTAAACTGTCTTTGTCTCAATTCACGAGTTTCCTAGCTTTTATCCTTCTAAATCTTTCCCCATTCCTCCTTGTGGTGGAGTGACCGAGCAGCTGTGTAGCGCTGAGTTGTTGCCTGGGGTTAAACCACAATTGTCTTTTTTGGCGACACGCATGTAGTTGGAACACGCAAGACCTGGACATAATGTTGATGGTATAGAATAAGGGATGGATAATGTCCTAGTTCCAGCCAAGACAGGGTTAATTTTTGCAGGCGTTGGGACTTTAAGGACCTGGAAGTTATTCTATACCACCTGAGTCACTGCTGGGGATGGCAGAAAGGAACTCTATTCTGGGGAGAATGGATTTCTTCCAGTTGAGGAAATGTGGTGGTGCTACAGCTTATTGCACACTTCTATGAACAAATGAAGACACAACAGAAACACGTTCAAATCTCTAAAGCCATGTAAAACCCGAAGGCATTAAAATTTATTAAATGATGCAATAACAACAGAATTCTTTATTTACAATAGCATTATTTAACATCAAATAAGCAAATAGCATCAGCAAAGCAATATTAACTTGCATAAATGTATTTAAAATTTCTCTGAATATATCTACCTTTGCATAAACTGCTAACACTAGAAATACAAACATCAATGCAGGTGAACAAAGTGATGTTCAGAGTCAACTCCGTTTTGAAAATAAATCACAACCTGAAACACTGTAAGCTTTCTCCTGAAGAACCATAGTTTATATATTGCTTAATTTTACCCTTGTATAATCTTTTCATATACACACATCTCAGATGCAACTTCATGATGAACTGTACAAATAAAACCCACAAATGACAAAGGGAAAAAATTAAATGACAGTAAATGTTTGAAGAAATGTGTCCATCATCTCTATTGAACAACATAAAGATTAAGTGATGATGCACTTATTTCAAAATTGTACACAATTCACTATACAAATATAATACATCAGACAGCTATGTAGGAATATACAAGACTTAAAAACAGATCTAAGGCATTATGCTAGATTTTAGCATTTTGAGGTTCTTGCACATAGCTTTTACCTGTAGTAAGAAACTTAAAAGATTTTGTTTTAGTCTACAAAGAAACACCAGGGAGAAAATTCTAATTAAAATCAAAGCCACTACAGTAAATTTTCTTTTGTGCAGAGAATGCTTTTGCTCTTAGGCAGCATACTACCATACAAATACTAGAAAACTTTTAAATTCACACCAACAATTAATGGCTTAAGTTGCATTTCAAAACTGATTGTGTATCTTTGGGTTCTGCAAGTGGAGCTGTGCCACCCATTTCATCTGTTAAGCCCATATGAATTTTGCTTCTAAACAAAGATTAAAAAATGTATTGTATAAACTGCAAAAACATTGCTTTTAGTTAATACAGGCCCAAAGGGATACCGTTCTGGGACAATATTTTAAGGATTGAGTACAAATTAATTTATTGTAGCAAAACAGCTCACTTCACTTTTTCAACTTACCACATTACATGAACACTTAAACAGGTCATATGACCATGTATATATGCTTATTTTTCACATTATTCGCCTTTCACATTTAGTAATGTAAGTAGAACACTGATTAATTGTTCTGTCAAACAAAATCCAAGTACTTTCTCCAACAAATTTACTGTATACAGGATGAAAAATACTGATAATGAAGGGAATTGATTTGGCTTTTTTTGTTTCTATAGTGATCAATATGATCAGAAGATTCCTTCACTCACTTTTCTCTTTCATTACTTAGAAGACGACAAAAGTCACAATGAACCCAAACAGAGCCAAAGTGATAGGTACAATCTCCTTTCTTTCAAAATGGCAATGGAGGATGAAATATCATAATCACTACAGATAAGGGTTTACAGGTCTGTTGCGAAATGGGACAAATTTAAACTATTTCGTCCACTGTGAAAAAGAATAATCTATCTGCAGAGGTTATGGTGAAGAACCAAAAAAGAATGGAATAGAAACAAAATTATTTTAAAACCCATTTACACTTTGTGGTGCATGAAGTTAATTCCTTCAAATTTATAGGTTTCTTACATAAATAATTTTTTGTCAGATATATAATGCAAGCTTAATATCGATGTTGTAGTAATGAGGCTGTGGAGATCAGCGCTGATGGTTATTTTCATTTCCCACCAGCAAGTGAGAGGATGGTTCAGCTGACTAAATATTCTGTTCAAGTTTGGTAACAGAACAGTGACAGCTGAAAAAAAATGTTGTTTCTCCAGAACGGTGGCACTTCCCTCCTTAGGGACAAACACAGAAACACCTCTATCATTTTCATCAAGCTCAACATAAAATAACTGCTATTTTATTTGAACTCCTGCATGAATACCAGAACAAATTAAATGGCCACAGAACAAACCTTTCACTCCCAAAAGGCAAGGCTGCTGAGATACTATAAAATGCATTGCATTTTACATTACATAAAAAAAAAAAAATTGCATTCAGGTTATAAAGTTTGAGGATTAGTGCCCTGGTTCTGGCCAGGGCAGGATAAGTTTTTGCAGTAGCCAGGAGAAGGCATGGCTAGGACCTGGAGGTTATTCCATAATGCCTCATGTCATTGCTGGGGACGGGGAGGGAGTCTGTTCAAGAGAGAAGGGCTCTCTTCTGGGTCAGCATAGTGTGGTGGAGGGAGTGGTCAGGTATTGTCCATTGTCTGGCATCCATGTCAAATGCTTGCCTCTTTCTTGTTCCCTCTGTCATTAGTACTGTTGCTAGTACTGTTAGTACTGTTTAGTACTAACATTAGTACTGTTCATTTTCTTACCTCATTGCTGTTTCCAGTAAATTGTTATTATCTCAACCCATGATCTTTACCTTTCGTGCCTCCAATTCTCCTCTCCAGTCACTGGCAAATAAGCAGCTCTTCATTTGGAGAGCCTCAGTGGGAGCACTGAATCGGGGAGTAACATTTCTAAACCATGACAGTTGGCAGTCAGCAAACAGAAAACAGAAGTCAAACCTATCAATTTCTTAACATTTCAAGTCCTCAGAACCTGACATCAGTATAGGAAAAGATTATTCCAACCACAGTGGGCAAGAAAAAAAACCAACACGCCTTAACAGTGGTCTGCTTAGTAACAGTTTTTCTAAGATTTGTTACGAAAGGATATATAAACGTACAAAAATCAAGAATTGGTTCCTACAGTGGCTGCATATAATATAGGTTATTTAAATGATATTATGAGCAGAATCACAAGATTTAGAAAATGAGAAGTCTCAAGCCTACAAATTAGGTCTAATCAAGGCATTGTGACCCTTTACAAAACACTTTTTCAGGAGACACACACGGCTAAGAAGATATCTAATTTAATACTGAAGTACCTCATTTGGAATCAACTTCACAACATGTATATCTCACAAAAATTATACAAGTAAAACACTTAAGTTTTCAACTTAAATTATTGCTTGTTTACATATAAACTGGATTTTATGTACCTTACAAAACGTCCTCGTAGTTCACACTGCTTTAAAATAATCAGAAACACACGATAGTGGTGAAGTCTGTAGTGATATCTGCTATAGGTATTACAAGAATTGTTATTTTCCCAACTAAGGGGATGGGAACCAGAAATTATCATGCTTTAAAGCAGGTATCTTAGATATTATGCACCAATTCTGCCACTACCATAATCAGTACATGCATTACCATCGAACTTTGCTGTTCAGCATCCAGTAACTGGCTATCCAGATTGCTGGAAATACACCTAGGGAAATAACAGAGTAATCTGTTCTGTTACTCTATTAGAAAGAAGAGGAAGATGACAGAGGTCAGGAAAGCCAGGTTAAAAAAAAATGAGGATTTGCTGATTGTTAGGAATTTAATTAAATGAGAATGTAACCAACTTGTATGTTTGGATTCATGACTTGCATTTATAAACACTACCACAAACCCCAACCAAAACACCCCTTATAAACAGCCCCCCTCACAGGGTAATTTTCATCTGTTTTACAACTTTAACCCCATTCAAAATTGGTCTGTATAGTTTTCTGCATCAGTTGATCTTCTCTGACTTGCTGTCAGTGGAACGTGCTCGTTGGAGGTCTCTATAGGTACCAGACATTGCTTCTACGCCCTCTTCCATGCCTCCTCTCCGCCCCAAAATGCAGGCCTTAGTCTAAACACCAGTTTTCAGACAGAACTGAATCCTTTGCACCAGACTGAGTAAGCCAGGGAAAACAAAGCAAAAAAACCCCAAGGTCTAGAACTAAACAAACAGAACAAGAGCATGGTTGTTTTTCCTTAAATACATACATTTAAATACATTCAATCTGACATGGTTTATGAAAATTGCCTGTCAACATTTACTTTGCAGGAGAGATCTAAGTTGCACTAAGGTGAATGCAGTGAACAGACTGAGCAACTGTCTGTACGCTAGCTTCAGACTGTCAAAGAAGAGGCTGCTCTTCGGCAATGACCACCCGGCTCCCTTCGGGAAGGCAGGCGTGAGTCCTGTCGGCAGCAGGCAGCTGCCATTGGTGCTGGCAGCTCAGCTCGGACACGACAAACAGATGCAGCTCTTCAAACTGGTAAGGATTTGGGGCCATAAGCCCGGTCAGGTGAAGAAAGGAGCAACCAAACCACCCTCAGGGTCAGCAATATTTCTGAGAAAAAAACAAACAAACAACAAAAAAGAGAAATGGGGGAAAATCAAATTAATTTTTTCTGCTCACGTGGTGGAGATGGATAGGTCAAGGAGTTCTGGGATGCTGGGAGTGCAACATCCACTGTTAACCATACATTCGTGTAATTCTTTAAACCTGAAATTTGACTGACATTTATAAAGCTAAACTATCCTCTCTGTACATACGTATCCTTTGTACAATTGACCTGCCATTTAATCTCAGTGATATCAGCAGAGGTTTAATTTCTTAGGTCCTTAATTCATTCAAATTATCATGGATATTGTAACAATATCAGGATCTACTTCCTCTTCTAAACTCCAACTAAGGACATGGCAATGAGGTTTAAGAGATGTCTTATTCTTGGAATATGTGCAAAGTCTCTGTGTGTTACTGCTGCATCACCCTCAAAGGAAATAACTGCCTTGATTCACTTTTCCTTCCAAGACTCATAATAAAAAAGGGAATAAAGAAGTAAAAATTTCCAGCTTCTGATTCCTGTATGCTCTTTACCTCATATTTAATACCCTTGCAATCTCTTTACACAAATACAGTACAAAGTGGCTTCGGCTGAGTTTATTATCTTGTATGTTCTTATTCAACCCCCCCTTGAGAATGTGGTTTTTATAGTTGTTTTCAGACTGTTCTCCCTTCCAGTGGCTGCACTTTGTGCCTCTCTGCCTTCCTCCCCTTGCAAACTCCTGCCCCCATGGGGTGCTGTGGTCAGTCAGGTCAGAGTCAGTCCAGCCAAACCCCATTTTCCTCTTTCCCTGGGGTTGCTTTGCACTTGCATCCTGTGGCTCTGGCAACCAAGAAGCACTTTGCTCGCAGGCTCCTGCCATGCATGAGGAAGGCCCTGTTTGCCCAGGGACATTGCTGGTGCTACTGGTCCATGTGCATGTGCTTAGGCTGCCTTCTGGAAGCTTTTGACACCATGCTTCGACTTTACCACACCTTCCTCTGCATTCACACAAGGCCTAGAAGTGTATCTTTATTGACAAATAAAGTCAGTGTCAGAAACTATCCCAGAAGCTGGGCTTCTCTTAGCACATGAAATGTAACTGGTATGGGAATGCACTAAGTAGGAGGCCATCTATCAGCCTCCTAGTACCTAAAGGGACCTACAAGACTCCTGGAGAGAGACGTTTTACAAGGGCAAGTAGTTACAGGACAAGGGAAAATGGCTTTAAACTGAGAGTAGGTTAAGATTAGATATTCGCAAGAAATTCTTTACTGTGAGTGTGGTGAGGCACTGGAACAGGTTGCACAGAGAAGTTGTGGATGCCCCACCCTCAGAAGGGTTGGATGGTGCTCTGAGCAACCTGGTTTAATGTAAGCTGTCCCTGGCCATGGTAGGATGTTATAACTAGATTCTCTTTAAGATCCCTCCTAGCCTAAACCATTCTATGATCCTGTAGTAACATCTTGGTATACGACAGCTTCTGCTAGAGCTTAACACACTGAATCATTTTGTGAATCATCAAAGTGCCCAGCAAATAGTTGCTGAAGAGATTTTATGCGCAGATCCCCCACTCTTGGAGACAGACACCTGCATGTTTATATGAACTACGAAGGCATGAAAAAGGAAGTTTTAAATACACATGCATACAAAAAACACAGGGATGCAATAAAACACACATACGCGTACTCGCACAGCCTTAATTTTCATTTGCGTTGACAACTTTTCAGACAAATATTCCTGATTTCCCCTATTATTCAAACTCCTTTTCTTTAGCAGCAGGAAACTTCACACGCCCTCGGGCAGGGATGGGGGCAGAGGCGGCGGCTGCCACTAGATGGAGCGTGCTCCACGCAGCTCGGTGCAAACCTCTCCCTCCTTCCCTCCCAAAAAAGATACTGGATCCATTCCAGCCCACAACATATTCCCAATTCTGTTGCCTCTGTACGCCACTTCTTACCCGTGCTGCATCTCCGTCCTGCTTTATCATATCCATTCCAGGCAGCTGGTTTGGAAAAAGATTGCCTCCCCTCATAGCAGGATCATTAACCTATTGGTAACAAGATATTAAGGAGTATGAATTAAAAAATGCATTGGGAGGAAGGCTGAAAATTCAAAAGAAGCATTATAAACCACTACAGTACTTGCATATACCAACATACACTTCTGCGATGATGCTGAAGTCAGGGAAGTGACTCTATAGCCAAGGACCCTTCTTGAACAGCGTGTGTTTGACTCAAATTATTCTGCTTCACAGTCAACAACAAAAATTTCATTCCTGATACTATGATCCTTGTGCATGTTGTACAAAGCAGGCTCTTAAATTAGATCAGTGTTACCTGAAGAGGACATCCTGGCTATGAAAGTTCTGAAAGCAGAAACATGTAACTACTTTCCCAGCCTCAATAACTCATGGCTTTATTGCTCGCCACCAGCCCTTTTGAAGCCTGAGGAGATAACATGTTGGCTAAATTAAACAAACTACTAACTTAGTTTTAATGCCACTTACTTTTCTGTTTGTAAGCAATGGAGAAAGCATTAAATGGGACAACATGCCGTGGCACGCTTTCCTAAAGGGAGGGTCTCCACAATTTTCTTAACATAGTCACAGGAAAAGTATTGAAGCTGTGCATTTCTGCACAATCAAAGGGTCTGACCTGCTTAGTTATGTGGAAAGAGTGATTTGCCAAATTTACAGCATTGCTTTCTCAGTCAAAGAATTAATCTCATCATGTAGAAACCAGTATAAAACATAAAACTGAGCCCATCAGCAAGGTTCTGAAATATCAGGCAAAAACAACTTTCCTTGAAGTTTTGCAGGGAAAGAAACATCTTTGCATGGAGTTACTTGCGGATTTAGTTTGCTCTGTTAATTCCCTTAGAGTAAATGGATGTAATAACAGCGAAGATATGCCCCTCCAGATTTTGCTAGAAGGAAAAAGATGTTTTCTGTGTTGCCTGCTGTTCAGGAGACTTGTGCTACCAAGAGGAAATTCTGCGCCTCACTTCAGATACAGCAACCTGTTGCAGCATCGGGGGTATCACAAAATCACAGAATGGGGAAGGGTGGAAGGGACCACAAAGGGTCATCTGGTCCAACCTCCAAACTCAGACAGGGTCATCCTAGAGCACATTGCAGAGGATTGTGTTCAGATTGCTGTTGAATATATCCAGTGAGGGAGATTCCACAACCTCTCTGGGCAACCTGTTCCAGTGTGTGATTACCCACACAACGAAGTTGTTCCTTGTTCAGATGGAACTTCCTGTGCCTCAGTTTCTGCCCCTTGCACCTTTTCCTATTGTTTGGCACCACCGGAAAGAGTCTGGGTCCATCCTCCTGACATCCTCCCTCCAGATGCTTAAAAACATTGATGAAGTCCCATCTCAATCTTCTCTTATCAAGGAAGACTGTGTTGAATTTACCACACCAAAATCTTCTCATTTCAGGTCCTCCTGGCGGTTTTTTCTCTTGCTATTCATTTATTTTGAAAAATGTTGCAAAGCTAAATGCAATCACATGCAACCACCTAAAGAAGGAGTTTTAAATGCTGCCAGAGACACGAGTACAGCTCAATTGGAAAGGTTAAAAACTTAAAATATTTTTGCCATAGGAATCTCAAATCTGAGGAAATTGATTGTTTAAGTGCTGCAAGCCTACTAGTGATGCTTTCTCCTTCTTAATACAAGTGGGCAGACTTAAAAATCTGAACATGAACATTCAAATTAGAAGAGAACCACATTATTTCACTCATTCAGAAAGTAGACAGCTTGCAGCTTTATCTACATGCATGTGACTAACCAACAGAATCCACGTTTGAAAAGTTTTTTCTGCTGTTGATCAGCATTTATCAGAATGCATAAACACAAACGCCTTTTCTGATTTTTCAGTAGACAAGGGGAGGTAAAAATGAAAAGCAGAAAGAAATAAATTGTATACCGAATCAGCAGCAGTTTTGGAACAAAAAGATGGCTGCATGATTTGCCTCATGGCACTTATGATAGGTATGGAAAAGGAAGGTGGCTCCAGGCTGCATACTACAAAAGCAGCAAAGGCATCAATGAAGTTCCTGTTACAGAACCTCTTTGGCAGTGATGATGCAAGAATCCTGACTGACATGGTATCAGATAAAAAAAAAAATCTACTCTTTTGTTATATGAATATGAAGATACGTCAGGTGGTGATATCAGATATGAAATCTGACTAAAGACTAAAGATGTTTTACAATTCCTTAGCAATTAAGCGTATTGATACAGCCTCCTGCTAATAAAGCAGAATTACATACAAGGTGTCTAACCAGAGAAGTTTCCTACTATTCCAGAGCTCCTTTCATCCAGTATGCTGAACAAAATCAAAATACTGTTTCAAGATACCTCATGGCAATTTTAGCCTGAGAAGTACTGCCCTGTACAGATTAATACACAACTACTCTGAACGGGCATCTAAATACAGGTTTATTTCATATACTGAAAATCCTCTTCTCTTGCATAGGTTTCAAACTTCTTTGATAGCTCAGTAAATAACATGGATCCATGATGCAAAATAAGTAACAGGTAAAAACATGGCAATAGCCCACTGTGCAAACAAGATGATGAGGACAAGGATGAAGTAAGATGTGTGGATGATGGAACACCGGGAAGGTTTACTTTTCTGAGTGCCTGTGGAAGCTGTTTTGCACAGAAGGAACCTGCACACCTGGCAACTAGGACTTCAGCATTCCTGGGATCAGCCTCTAAAAAGAAACACAATTAGGAGCAGCCTAAAGAGCTTTAATGTAATTTTAAGAGAGAGAAGATGATAATGAGGAAAGGTCTCATTCTTCAAACACATAAAAAAGCCCCTAAGCCTCATGAATAACAGGTCCATTTTGGAAACAATCTTTTTATTTGGGGGTGTTGGGAGCCTAGTTAGTAAACAAGCTGGAGATACATAAGTATGAGCAGATAAACACCAAACTTAATATTTCTGGGCTCTGGATAGACGTATCTGTACGATATAGCACAGTGCCACAATGGGAGAGGAGACAGAGCCAACCAAACCTGTTTGGTACCAAGGGCTTCTCATCAGGTAAGTAAGTCCAGGCACAGCTTTTTACTCTTAGGTAATACATCTTTCACAACCATCTAATAACAGGGTTGAGCTTTTTTTCAAAAGCCAGAATACATTTGCACTGCAATCACTGTTACTGCTGTTAGAAAGAGTGAAGTTTGAATTAAGTAGTTTTATGAAACAAAAAATGACATTGAATAAGTAAACAGAAGCGTAGGTGACAGTCTAAGAAAACCCCAAAGCATGAATGAAATGGCAACAGTCATCAGAATTACAGAGAAGTCATTTGGAAAATCACCAATTGCAAGAGAAAGTTCAGCATAGTCTAAGTAAATTGCTAAACAAAGAGGTCAAATAGTAAAAAACTATGGCCTAAAAACAGGGGAAAAATGTATCAATTTTAGCGTTCAGATTTACACTTTTAGCTATTCATGTTTCTCAGAAAATGTAAAGCAGCACAGTAAACATTCCTCAGGACTAAAAACTACCATATCGTGGCCCAGAAATTGTCCCTCAGCTGTCATTTAGCCACCTCTGACCTAGACGAAGCATAAAACATTTGCTTGCAGATGACACAGTGCTGGGGCGGTAAATCAGGAGGAAAACAGGTTACTGGTACAGTATGAGCCACAGCACTTTGCTTAAATAGACACCATCTAAGAAACGTAATTTCATGGAGACAAAAGGGAGGCTATACATTTGGGATGAAGAATGAAGGTTTCATCCACGTAGAATGTGCTGAGGAGAATTTGGGGATCATCATAAGGGCTTCAGTGTGACATTCTCACCAACAGAACCAAGGCAACCCATGGATAGGATTACAAGCAGAATTTGACTGTACACAGCTTTGGTGCAGTCATTGTTAAATCACTTGTTACTCTGTTCATACTCCTAGAAGAGGTTACAACAGTGGACTTTGTAAGATCCACAAAAGGGATTGATAGGCTGAAAAACAAATGTTGAGACGGATAAAGAAACAGCCTACTCATCTTACTGGAAGTTAGATAAATGCTATCTTGAAACAAGATCTTGTAGCCTAACAGGAAGGAAAAACAATGTAACAGCTGTGCCCATGGAAACAGTAGCCTGCATGGAAATCTCTGAAATAAAACAGATCTCTTTGGACAATGCAGTTTCTCAATTCAAGTTCCTTGGAAAAATTATGTAGCACAAGTATCCCGAAAAATCAGAATGGGTCATCCCTTTTAAATCCCCACTCTTTTGCTACATTAAAGGTGTGTAACTGCACGCACTTGGGAAGTAATAATAAAAAAAAGTCTGCTATAATTGGGTTTAGCATCTGGGAATATCAGAGAAGGTGACAGATTTGGGAGTATCAAAATTACTTTCGGTCACCAGTATGTAGCAGCTGTAAAAGACAAATGTGACCTGCAACTATATCTGTCAGTGTTCCAAGAGAAATGGGGAAGAATAGTGTTATGGACTGGCTCTGGTGCTTAGGAAATATTGATTTAAACCAGAACAGGTGCAGAAAAGGAAAGGGAATTCAAAGCCTAAGAGACTGAAAAACTGTGGCTTATTTGGCTTAAAAGAAAAAACCTCAAGCAAACTCAAAATAAAACAATCTAACAATCTCACAGCAACAACAAAAAAAATCGTACCAATACAATCTTTCTAAAATACAAGACAAGAAAGGAGCTATTTAAGGTAAAGGACAATATTAGAAAAGTAAATACTCTGTTATCAAATTGAGGCTAGAAACAGGACATACACGAACAACTCATTAATACAATCAATGTTATACTGGAATGTTACAGTATCAGAGAAAAGGTTTGTGATATGGTCAGCCATAGCAGGAGATGCTGCCTGAAGACACAAGAGGTACTTTTCCGCCAAAATTTCTTATGAAAGTCCATAATTTCAAGCCTGTGTTTTGAACAAGCTGGAGTTCAGCTTTGAAACAAACATAAGAATCTGTTAATTAAGAGGATTTGTCAAATACTTATTAATGTACCATACGAGTTTTAAACGTAGTTTGACAAACTGAGATGCTATTTTTTCTTATTTCTGGTACCCTAAGTAGCAATCTCAAATAAGAATGAGACTGTAAACATCCTCTTGGCAGAAAAGAGAAGGCTGCTTAACTATTGATTCAGCAACCTATTCCATATGCACCACATTACAGAAAAATGTGGATTTTGTGCTTGTGAAGTTGCCAGACAGATAGTTCTTGAAGCTGGACACCTATTTATTGTCTGGTACTACAAACATTGTGGCAGTTGAGGCATCTTCAACACCTTGCCCATGCCAGCATCCTTCACTCTCCTCCCTAGGAAACAGGTGCCTGCCATTCAGTCTCCACAGCTGTGCTGCTACCAGGAACGGGAGCTAGATCAGCAAGCACTTTCCATGGAAGTCTAGGAGCAACTACATGTCCTAGCTACAGTGGTGCTAGGTCAAAGGGGAAATTTAGATGTAAAAAGTGTTCTCACTGATCACTCAAGTGCAGAGCTAAAACCAAAGCTCTTTTAACACCATTATTTCTCAAGAAACTAGTAAAAGAAACATAATGGCTTACAGCAGTTGCAGCCCAACACAGTGGACCTGAGAAACTACTGAAAGCCAAAATAAATCCTCTGGCTGTCATCTCACATCCTTAAATTCTCACCTGCTCAGGACCCATGGAGGACAACCCTGATGTAGGCACAGAGGTCGCTGAGGTCATGCTGATCTGCCCTGTCATCTGGTTCATGTTGTTCATGCCACTTGTGTTGGTTGCCATGGATACACTGATGTTCATGTTATTGTTGTACATGCTGGTGCTTGCTTGCTGCCCAAAATGTGGTGGGGACTGTTGTGAAAACATGCTATAGCAAGGAATGGAAAAAGCAATGTGTCAGACTCAGAATGCTCAAGCCACTAAGAAACTGTTTTCTTTTTAATATATCTTACGCTAGAATTTGTATATACTGACATTTATTCCACCTTCAAAGGAAAAACTAGTTTTCAGCTACATTAATGCCTATGGAATAGATTTTTAAAATTTAAGGTCCCGTGTCTGTGCACAAAATGCATGCCTTTGCATGTGAAACTATGGCAGAGTACAAATCTGTTATGCATGTACAGTAACGGCCAATTAGCTTTCTAAATATGCTTTGTCCGTATTTTAAAGTAATTTTTTGAGAGAAAGAAAACCGGCTTTTTCTCTTGCCTGTGTTAGCACAGGACAGGACTGTTGAGCTGAAATTGGAGTTGGTCTAATAAACCTTTTTTTTCAAAACAATCTATTTGTATATATGAATAACAGATTTGCACATACAATTATGGCAAGTGGGCTCACAAATACAGACATGCAATTGTGCAGAAATTTATTTACTAAATCTTAGCATCAGATTTTGAAACTGTGGCCCTGTAA
The DNA here is from genome assembly GCA_013390025.1 of Pitta sordida. Lineage (NCBI taxonomy): Eukaryota > Metazoa > Chordata > Aves > Passeriformes > Pittidae > Pitta > Pitta sordida. The sequence continues at coordinate 88,000 of WEKX01012599.1, forward strand.
GGAAACAACATAAAGTCTAAAACAATTATTCTCTATGTTCCTTTAAGGCCGTTCCAAACAACTTAAGCAGGGGTAACTCATCCACGTTTTATTGTCAAGTGCTTTCTGGATACTATCTTCCTTATGTTGAAAGTCATACGAGACATTTCTTTATATTTCATAAAATGCACTTCATTCCTTATATACCAGTCTTTTCTACTCTTCAAGCGTAATCCAACAGCCAATGAAGGAATTATTATTGACAATGTGTCTGTTTAGAGGATCTGCATTCAAGGTCCTTTCCAGCCTTATCTATACTGTGGTACTGTGAATACTGAAAACGGGGCGCCATGTCTTGGATGGCAAACAGTAACCATTTCTGTATCAATGTCTGACTTTTACTTCCATGAAGCACTGCTCCCACAGCTGAAGAAATCTTTCAGGGTTAATGCTCAACCTTGCACTTGGGTACTCCATTAGGCTATTGCTGTGCACTGTGAGACTTGGTGGAGTGCAACAGCATTTTGGGCACAGGATCAAACTTGGAAAATCCCACCATTCTCTTCCTTCCAATTCCATGTCTTTTCAGGCCACCTAACCCCATTTTCAAGTTGTTATCTGGATGGCTGAAACAGTACACTACAGATCATTGTGAATACTCAGTGGCTTGTGTAAACACATTTGACATGTCTCTGCTGTAGAGCTGCAGTTTAGCAAAGCCAACCATTAATCTTATCAAGCTGCCCCCGGTGCCATTTTTGGCAGAAGCCAGTACATTGGCAGCTATGTCTCCTGCAGATGCTTCAGGAAGATAGAGAAGACAAGACATGGATAGGGATGAGGATAAATCAGCTGCTTTAATGGGAACTTTACTTGGATCAGCCATCTCAATAAAATATTGGTGTTCTGAGTTTACAAAATCTTTGTCAACTGGTGGGAAGAAGATTTGTCTCTGGGCTAGGACAGTAAGAACAGCCTGAGAAATTCAGGATGACAAAAGCAATGTTCTAGAGACAGCTGTGTCCACCCCAGAGTTAATCAGGCTGTACCTGGTAGCTCCTCCTGTCTTCTAATGAAAAGCAAAGATTACTGTCACCTGGAAGCTCATTGCTGCCCACCAATAGTGTTCAGCATCCAGCCCATTGGATTTGGACAGACTGATTACTAGAGCTAGGGCAGGGGTCTCAACTGAAGAGGTGACTGCATGCATGAGGCATGCTACAATGCTGTCAGGGAATTAAATTATATGCTGATCCCCAGTATGGGCAAGCACTAATGGGCTGAACCTGGTTACACTCCAACACTTCAAGTGGGAGGTGATAATCCAGTCACTGCAATTCCAGAGCAGTAAGGAATGCATAAGCTCTGGCTCAGCTGACCCAGGCATGTGAAAAGTAGTGTGGCAGCAGAATATGAAAATTGTATTCAGAAGAAATGAATCCACATAAACGTTAAAGGCTGGAGTTCACTGTGCAGCAGAGGTGCTTCTTAAGGACACACAATGTTTGATTAGTTACCACACACAAAGCAATGCATTGTGTGGATGCAGGTCTTTTAGCAATGCACTCACTTTGCCTTGTATGGAGATAGAATTTAAACCCATTCGTCAAGCCAAATTGAAAAGAGATCACTTTTAAGATAGTTAACAACAAACACACACACAATTACATAAAACAAGCCCATAAATAAGTGCTGACCATATTACTCTGCGTGTTCATTTTGGATTTGTTCTGAATTTACCTGTTACCACCCATATTCCCTTGTGCCCACCCATTCATCTCCGTAGAGGACTGATAGGCAGGATTAGCCTGAGACTGTTGAATCATGGGGCTTTGAGTGTGAGCCAGTCTTGGTGACATCAGTGGACTCTGAGGAGTGGTGGCCCCAGTGAAGCCTGGATCGGGCTGCTGACTAATACCTGAAGGAGAAAACAAGAAATTTACCCACTGTACATTCAGACTTAAAACATGCCAAGAGTTCATAACCTGCTGGCATGTCTTTACACAGTCATATCATCAGGAACCTATAACCCTGTGTCTTAATGTGGGATTTAGATTTAAAACAAGACATCATCGACTAATACTCTATGTATAACCTTAAAAAAAAAATCATTTTCTGTAGCCATGTTAGCTACCTGCCTGTCCAGTCACACAAGTGGTCTCTTGCAGCCAGAACTGCAGCCAGAACAACAAAGAAAACTTATTGCATTTGTCGGTAAATCCATTTTGGTGAATGTTATACATGAGCCATTTACTGTGCAGCACTACCTCTTAACACTTAGGCTATAATTTCCAATTTTTTCTAAAGCTCCTAAAACCTCATTATCTCTATTTCTGTGTCCCTGCAAAAAACAGGCAATACCATTTTGTGCAAACATGCAATGATTCTTCAAAATAATTTATATGCACAGAAAGCCTAATTAAGGCAGTAAGACACCAATTGTGTGCAGAACTTTTGTTCTAAACCAAATCACTTTGGTCTTGTTTAAGTTCATAAAAAACATCATACTCAACATAAACAAGACATTCTTAACACTGAGGTAAGAATTAGGTGTTATGAAATCTACTCTTGTACTCGCTGGTGTGACAACTTCTCTGGATCTTTGCTATAGGAGAAAATGGGAATAACAAAATCTCTTCATTTTCATAAACCAGTTACAAATACATGAAGTCAAAGTGCTATTACGAAACATTATTACAGTTGAAAATGGCGTAAAGGGTAACAGATCACTAAGAGTAAATACCAAATTTAGACTAGGATGGGCATAATTTGTTGGAGAAGCAGAATTTTCACACATTATTTAATGTAATTATAGTATAACTTATTCAATAGGTATAAATAAAAGAAGCTGTATGGAGGTAAGTGTATGGAGGTAACTGCCCCACGCATGAGAACAAAGTGGTACAGAGCTTTGTAAAACACTCAGAGAAAATTGCAAACAAATTTAAGGACAGGGAGTGGAATGCTTTATCTAAAAATAATTTATATGATTTAAATTCAATAATTAGTAGTTAATTTCACATTATAATTTACAAACAAACCCGCTTTTTTTCCTTTTTTTGAAAAATATGTTTGGCATTTAAGCAATATCTCATTAACAAAACTTCAAAAATACCTATTCACATCTTTTTCTTCCTTTGTACTTTTATCACATATACTGGTTTGTTTAGTTCAGTCAAAATTCAGAGTCTATCAAGCAAATGCATACACATACACGAGTTTGTCTGTGCATACTCAGTTTTATCTGTATATATCCACATATAAACAAACATGCAGGTTGCACTTCTGCTATTGCTCAAAAGAACAAAGAGTGATGCTTGGAGAGTAAGTGGTACTAAAGCTAGGAAAGAGGAAAGGCAGTAGATTGCATTTAAAGACTCCCCAGAAGGCCAAACCTCTACGCTTCAAACTGTTCCCAGGGAGCCAGGCAAGAGCCTGTGGGAGACGGGCTTGGACCCAGCACATGGGGGAGCAAGGACTGCCAAAATGCACTGAGATGGGGTGGGACCAGTACCGTAGTTTGGAGGAAATGGAAACTGCTGTGCATTTGCCTGCGGGATCCGCGGGTTGCTCATGGTTGCTGGTATGCCACTGGTGGCCACCATGCTGGGGGTCATGCTCAAGCCTTGCCCTCGCATCATCAGCGTCCGCTGCTGCACCTGTTGCTGCTGCTGCTGCTGCATCTGCCGCTGCCGCAGGTGCTGGCTCAGGATCTCCCGCTGCCTCTGCGCCAGCATCTGCGCATTGATGGGACCCTGCAAAAAAAAACACCGACACCCATCAGCACTCCTGCCTCGGGCAAACCTGACCAGGGCAGGCAGCTCCAGTACAGCAATCTGGAAGACTGCAGCTTTTTCTTCCCCATCACACACCTAACAATAATATAGAGCAGGAAAAAACCATAATCCTATTAATACTTCTGCTGGGAAAGACTTCCAATACTAGTGTTTAAGGTTGCAGCAATCTGTAATTGTAAATAGAGCAGCTCATTAAAAACTCCCGCATCTTGAGGAAATTAGAAACTTGGTTAAAAATGTAGTTATGTCATATCTTTAGTAAATAACCATTCATCCCATGTAAATATGGGAAAGACTCTCAGAAACAGAACAGTATTATACTTCTTATCATGCAGACTGTATTATTTGTATTGGAAGTGCATTTGCTGTATAGCATTACTACTATATTACATTGGGAGAAGAAAGAAAAAGTAACTGTTTTTTTCATAGTATTATTTCTCTCACCTGCGTTGGCACTCCAGGTCTCAAAGATAGATTCATATTGGAGACGCTGCTGATCTGATTTATCAGTGGCTGCCGATTCTAAAGGAAAAAAACACAAACCACCACAACACCAAAACCCAAAAGCTTTTAGAAGGAATGGGAAAAAAGGAAGTGTTACATACAGAGTCATACACATCTACTTCCCTAATCTGTTGGCCTGTAGACCAAGTTCTACATATTCCAACAGGGAATAATTTTCCTCCTCGAGTCCTGTTTTCATGCACAGTATGCTGTTTCTTAAGGAGGTACAGTAATCCCTCAAATATCGTGGGGGTCAGGTCCAGAAACACGCCATGATAAGCAAAATCCATGAAGGAGTGGTAAATACGGTAAAGAAGCAGGAAAAAACCCCACAATGTATGGAGGCCATGAATGGTGAATCGCAAAGTAGTGAGGGTTTACTGTAATACACTATAGAAAGGATAACACGGGCACTAAGCTGTTTATACCAAAAATGCTCTGTTCATAGTTCCTGTCCTTCATTTTGGGACTGGACTGTTGAGGTTTACTCCAAATTAGACTTTAGCCTGATGTTTGAAGGCAGAGATGATCTTTCCTCCTTCAACAGAAAAAGAATTGATAGCTCACTTATAGTACTATGAACCTATGTATTGAAAACTGAAACAAGAAACAAAACTTAAAAATGATCTTCAAAAGTCAACCAATGCCAAGGGGGAAAAAAGCATGTAGGCAACACGCAGCAACAAAAGCAGTTAGATTGGAAGAGTCAAGATACAACAAACAGAAACTAAGCCTTATGAAACAAAAAACCTCCAGTGTAACCTTGCTCAAAGACTTAGGGAGACCTAGGCTCAAATACTAGTCATGTTCTGGCATGGTATTACAGAAAGAATAATGCAGAGATAAAAAAAAAAAAAATCAAAATAGAGAATGTTCAAGGTATTGTCTCGTCAAACCATATTGTGGCCAGTGTTTTCAGTTTAAAAGTAGAATAAAGCAAGACACGGACTGCTTGGAACAAGCTGACCGTACAGTAGTACCTCACTACTTTGCGTTTCAAATCTCGCTACCTCACATCTTTGCAGGTTTTCTTTGGGTTTCCTCCCCCCTTCCCACCGTGATGGAGGAGCCCAGTGATATTCAAGGTACTGCTGTATTACGTGCTGCTCAGCAGAGGTGCCTGCACCAGCACGGAACCAGGCCTGAAAAGGGATGTACCTGCTGTGCCTGAAGCCTGTGCTGCAGCTGGAGCCGCAGCTGGTTTGGCTGGTTCTGCACGATGCCAGCAGGCCGAAGGCCGGGCCGGGGCTGCATGCGCAGGGCTGTGTATCCCGGGCGCTGTCCCATGGCATGGAAGCTTGGATCCTGCATGGGCGTGTAGCTGCCCTGCGCCATCTGAGCCTGCGCTGCGTACTGCTGGGAGAACACTGGAGCCTTCTGCTCCATGAGGATGCTCGACTCCTGGCTTGAGAAGGTCTCGGGGTCGACGGCTTGGCTCTGCAGAAATACGGGCACAACAGAAACAGTCGGTGGGACACGGCTTTTCAGGATTATAGGAGACTAATACAGAGAGACTGCAAAACCAACCTTGTAGGATGTGAGTGTTCTAAAACAGAAAATTATGTAAGTTTTTTTCACATCACTATAAAACTTAAACTGAATTGTATTTTTGTATTTTTGAGTATCAAAACACATTCATGGAGACAAATTCCTCCCCTGTCTTTTCTTTTTTTTTTTTTAAACAAAGCCCCGAAATCTTTCTCATGTTCTTAACACCACCATTGTTTCACTCTTCTAATGAACAAAAACCTGAAATGCCAAATGCTAGATCAAAATCTGTAAATGAAGTGATGCCAGCATATTCCTTCCATTGAATCCGAGATAAATTCAAAGACATTACAAATGAATAAATAGATTTTTATCAGTATCTTTAAACAAAATAATGACTTCAAATGAAGATGCCTTAAATGAGTACAGAGGCTAATGTGAACAGAGTGCCTAATTCTTTCAGGGCACTTTTGTACTAACTGATTATCCATTAGCATAAATAAGCTAACACAGTTCTCAACTCCATTCTAGATATATCCTTATTATTTGCTCTAGCCAAAATAATTTTGTAGCTTACTCCACACTGACCTTGAAAATGAAGTTAATCTAAATTTCAGTGCCCTCATGAAAGGAAGCCTTTAAGCTGCTCTAAAATGTTCAAAGGCTATTTAAAAAAATATCTTTTAAAAATAAGACTGTTCCCTTATCTGCAAAATTCTTCAACTGTTTCCACTGAGATATTAATTAAATAGAAAATATTTACCACTTGGTTTGAAATAAACCATTACTCATGTATTTTGGTGATGGTATTCCAAAACCTATGTAATATTGCATCAAAGTTTCACACTGCAAAATTGAAGTTCACCAATAAATTGTATCTCCAGCTTAACACTTCACTGAGTTCTGTGTTATACCAATTAGGCTTGAAGATAGCTTTCTCATGTTCAAAGCAGAATTTCATTGGTCCTATTGCATATCTAAAATGTAGAGCTAGTTTAGAAGTTATGCTCAGGGCGCTGATGAGTGCTGGGAAATGAAATTATTATTCCAAGCTCCTCTGAGAATATTAAATCATCACATAAACATGTACAGCTGATTTTGGAAGTACAATTCTTATGCTAGAAATATCAGGAACTACCTTTCCCCAAAATATTTGTATTTTTACCACATTTTTTTGCACCACGCAAGACTCAAATGAACAAGAACTAAGTGGGAGCCAACAAAATTAACTGTGGGGAAAAAATGGATGAAAAAGCATAGAAGAATTTCATGCTACAAAGTCTAGGAAGGATGCTCATAATTAAAAAAAATAAAATAACAGTTTTAAGTGCTTGAAATGAAATCAGGTGCTTCAGATGGAACTCATCCCTTAGCACACATTAATCAACTAAGGGAAAAACTATGGGTGAAATTCAACAGTATAGATTTGATAATCCAAAAGATTGTTGACCCCATCACACACTCCAATCCAAAAGATTGTTGACCCCATCACACACTCCTCTGCTCCTACGTCTGGATCCTTCTCCTCTGCTCCAACATCTTCATATTCTTATTTTCCTCTTTCTTATACTCTGTTGCTGGCTGTGATCTTATCTTTCTCCCCTACAATTGTTTTTTTGACCACCCTTTTTTTGTTTGTTTGTTTCGGTCAGTTTAGTTCAATGAAGCAGATCAGAAGGAGATCTAGGCGAGGGAAGAGGAAGGGAGACTAAACCTGGCGCTGAAGGAAGCTTTTCAGGTGACACTGAGACATGAGATGGGCTTCCACCAAAAGACTGTAACTCCATCCTATCTTGCAAGAAGTGTTCTATAATTCCCTTTTCCAACTCCATCTTGGTAACGTATCTTTCAAAAGCAATTCATATATGCAAAATGCCACATCCAGTATACCTGGCTCACTAGTTCTGGTATTCCTAGAGCCCTGTCGATTTCTTCTAAACCATCAAAATTCCTTAATGCCATGTAAAGCTGATCCAGGAGAGCACCCTCATCACTTGGTGACTCTGATGAAGGATGATTACACAAGAGATCATCTGGTGAGCTGCCAAATGGTTGCCTGTGAAAACATGAACACAGCATTGGTAAACAGCTGCTGAAGAACAAGAAATAATATCAGAGCATTAGTACTTGAATTGAACTAACAAGTGGAGACAGGAATTACTTTAACCACTGCCAATTTTGTTTAGGAAACTATTCTGGATGAAAGTCACGCTATGCAAAGAGGTAACTCGTGTGATTAATGCCTGTCATGACCTTACAAACATGGTGTATCTGATAAGTAAGAAAGCACACCAAAGGTACACCCGAGTGCTCATTATATATCTGTGTCAACAAGGTCAACAGTGGAACAGAGAAGTCAGTATAGACTGCAGTCAATGAAGTGAGAAGGTTAAATAATTGGTTTTTTTATAAAAACTAATTGTAGCTTTGAATTTCAGATGTCAAATTAAACATACTATCAGAAGTAGACTCTTCTCTTAGCTGGTTTTCTATCATCCTAGGCAAGCCAAAGAGGTCACAGAGGGGTCCAGAGATTGAGCTTGCAAAACTGAATATCTGAGAGATACCTGGGCAGAAGCATGAGGGAGCCGGGAGAAAAGGACACTCCCTTTTTTGTTTGCAGCAAAGCCCTGCACCAGCTGACCCCGTCTGCACATGTAGGTACCAGTTCATACACACTCGATTATGTGCCTCAGAAGCACATAAACAAGAACTCGGATACTGTCCAACAGAGTGTGGTGGTTCCATAGATCCTGCTTACCCTCAATTTGTATGCAAAGCACGCTCACACTGACAAAGGCAGAATAAAGGTTTATTCTAAATCCAAAGGACAAAACTTCCTGAGAAATAAACTAAATCTGAAATGACACCTTATCTGCAGCCAAATAACACATTTTTCTTTTGCAGTTCACACACCTGCCCTGCTTCACACATGTTACTACATGACTACAATAGAAAATACAAAGAGCAAAGCATTCTGCAAGCAAGGCCAGCTACAATATGCACATCATGGAAGAATCTCATCCCAGATAATTACTCAGATGCAACAAAAGCTGTCACACACTGAGGGAGGAAAAGCACTATATGTGAACTCTTTTTACATGTCTATTTAGAAAAACAAAGAAACATGTTTGTGTATTTAGTTTCCATAATGAGATATATGGTTGCCATGGAAGTCTAATCTCTGTGTCAAAGCTAAGCAGAAGAGCTGCATCATGAGGCTATATACCCAAAAAGACCCCAAAGGATGGCAAGCAGGAATACTAACCAAAATGTATTCCTTTTAAATAGACCTCAGAGGTAAAAAGAAGTAAAAAGAATATATATGACACATCTTTACAACATTGCAAAATATTAAACAAGCTCTTACATATATATATATACACACAGAATAATACAGTATAGCCCCGCTGCATTGCAACCTCTCCACTAAGACCCCGCGGATTTGTGAAAATTTCTCTCAATTCAGTTACAGGGATCAGGAAGGTTTCCCAGCCAAGGTCTGTGCAGTGCCTCTGCTTTGCATAAGTGGCTCCGGCTCGCAATGGCTCTTATAACCCTGCGGCACCGTGCCCTGGTCCCTGACCCAGTCCTGTGTGTCTCCGTGCCCAGTGGAAGGGTCACACCGCAGTGTGCCCCAGGCAGCTGCTGAGACCCAGCGCAGCACTGCCACAAGACATGCCATTCCCTGTTACTCAAAGCCCAGTCAAAGCCCAGGCAGCGCTGCCTCTCCCAGGACCGGTGGATGTTAAAGGGAAAGAAACTCTGATACTGACGCCCCCCCTGCCATAAGTGGCAACGGGTGTCGCAGTGTTGCAAAGTTAAGGTTTTCCAGGCTTCAAGAATGGTGAACAGAGCTCGCAGACACCCCTTCCCTGCCGCAGAGGCAGGGCAAGCACGTGCAGTCGCAGCAGCCAGGTAGCAGACTGTCCTGGCGGGCTGGGATGGCATGGGGCTGGGATGCCATGCCAGGACGCAGCGGGTATGAGCACTGGGGCCAGGGGCAGGGCTGTGGGGGGCAGCAGCAGCGTGGGGCTTGGGCTGTGAGCACACACAGGCACAGCAGCTGCTCAGAAAGCATTCCCTTTGCTCCCCTGTGCTAAGAGAGCCCGTGGAAAGCAGCGGAAAAGTGTCTGCAAGGCTCCAGAGCGCCAGGGGGTGGAGCAATGAGCGTGGCCTGCATGCATATTAATGACCTATGTGTCTTCTCAAGTTTGATGTTCTGCGAGACCCTTGGCATGACCCGTTCCCCGCAAATGCAGGGGCATAACTGCACCTTGAATTTCGCGGGGTTTGGATCACAGGGGTGCCACAAAAGCTGGATTCCATGAAGAGCAGTGGATCATACGTATGCAAATAAGCCCCACCCATCTCCCTGCCCCACTCAGCCACAGAGTGCTGGGCAGTGTGCCCAGCACCTCCCCACACCATTTGATGGGCCACAGCAATGCGGTGCCAAGCTGCTCCGCAGTGGCGGGGTGACAAGGCCAAGCCCCCGTGTTGATGAGGTGATGGGCCCCCACAGTGGTGGCGTGGAGATGCGAGACCCTGGGGCAGTGGCACCACTGGCTGATGAGGTCCCAGCATGGCCCCAGGGGCGAGCAGCGATAATAAGCCATTGACACTGTGTTATAAACCTTCCCCACCATGTAACNACATATGGTTGCCATGGAAGTCTAATCTCTGTGTCAAAGCTAAGCAGAAGAGCTGCATCATGAGGCTATATACCGAAAAGACCCCAAAGGATGGCAAGCAGGAATACTAACCAAAATGTATTCCTTTTAAATAGACCTCAGAGGTAAAAAGAAGTAAAAAGAATATATATGACACATCTTTACAACATTGCAAAATATTAAACAAGCTCTTACATATATATATACACACAGAATAATACAGTATAGCCCCGCTGCATTGCAACCCCTCCACTAAGACCCCGCGGATTTGTGAAAATTTCTCTCAATTCAGTTACAGGGATCAGGAAGGTTTCCCAGCCAAGGTCTATGCAGTGCCTCTGCTTTGCATAAGTGGCTCCGGCTCCCAATGGCTCTTATAGCCCTGCGGCACCTTGCCCTGGTCCCTGACCCAGTCCTGCGTGTCTCCGTGCCCAGTGGAAGGGTCACACCGCAGTATGCCCCAGGCAGCTGCTGAGACCCAGCGCAGCACTGCCACAAGACATGCCATTCCCTGTTACTCAAAGCCCAGTCAAAGCCCAGGCAGCGCTGCCTCTCCCAGGACCGGTGGATGTTAAAGGGAAAGAAACTCTGATACTGACGCCCCCCCTGCCATAAGTGGCAACGGGTGTCGCAGTGTTGCAAAGTTAAGGTTTTCCAGGCTTCAAGAATGGTGAACAGAGCTCGCAGACACCCCTTCCCTGCCGCAGAGGCAGGGCAAGCACGTGCAGCCACAGCAGCCAGGTAGCAGACTGTCCTGGCAGGCCGTGACAGTGTGGGGCTGGGATGCCATGACAGCACGCAGCGGGTATGAGCACTGGGGCCAGGGGCAGGGCTGTGGGGGGCAGCAGCAGCGTGGGCCTTGGGCTGTGAGCACATGCAGGCACAGCAGCTGCTCAGAAAGCATTCCCTTTGCTCCCCTGTGCTAAGAGAGCCCGTGGAAAGCAGCGGAAAAGTGTCTGCAAGGCTCCAGAGCACCGGGGGGTGGAGCAATGAGCGTGGCCTGCATGCATATTAATGACCTATGTGTCTTCTCAAGTTTGATGTTCTGCGAGACCCTTGGCATGACCCGTTCCCCGCAAATGCAGGGGCATAACTGCACCTTGAATTTCGCGGGGTTTGGATCACAGGGGTGCCACAAAAGCTGGATTCCATGAAGAGCAGAGGATCATAAATATGCAAATAAGCCCCACCCATCTCCCTGCCCCACTCAGCCACAGAGTGCTGGGCAGTGTGCCCAGCACCTCCCCACACCATTTGATGGGCCACAGCAATGCGGTGCCAAGCTGCTCCGCAGTGGCGGGGTGACAAGGCCAAGCCCCTGTGTTGATGAGGTGATGGGCCCCCACAGTGGTGGCGTGGAGATGCAAGACCCTGGGGCAGTGACACCACTGGCTGATGAGGTCCCAGCACGGCCCTGGGGGCAAGCAGCTATAATAAGCCATTGACAC